>NAVB01000009.1:0-119603 GCA_002179805.1 Acanthamoeba lenticulata | reverse complement strand
AAAAAGTAAAGAACGAAAGCGAAGGAAAAATGAAGGCGATTCGTACCTCCCGCTCGGTCATCGCTCTTTGAAATGACGGCCTTGGCCCCCTTGGCGATGTTTTTGATCTTGGATGTGGTCATCGATCGCGCCAGCAAACTTGTTGTTGTTGCGATGTGGAAAGATCAGCTGAGGCGACCTTTCAAAGCGCCAATCGTAAATCCAGGAGCGAGGAAGGGTTGCAGCAGTACCCCTCCTTCTCGGACTGGCACTCTTCGACGATGTTGCGCAGCTGAATCTTGCGCGTGTTTCGAAACTTGACCACAAAGTCTGGCGCGTGGAAGGCCGCCCGCTCGGCGTTGATGACTGCCATTTTTGTTATTAATTGTAAATAAATTTCAAAATTAAAAAATAATTTCAAAATTGAATTTTTTAAATTTGTGTTCAATAAAAAATGAAATCGAGGACGCGGGATAGACGTCATGGACGCACGTTTGGAGAGGAGCCACTCGCGGGCCTTGGGGCCCTTGCGAAGGTAGGGCGGGAAGGGGAGGCGCGGCTGGAAGGGGATGACGCCCTCCTTGCAGGAGATGGCGATCTTGTACCACGTCCCGGGCTTGCCCCGCGGATGCACCGTCGGGGTGACGACGATGAAGACGTGGTTGAACTGCGAACGGATCCACTTGGGCGAGAAGGGCTCGTTGTCGCCCTCGCGGAAGATGATCATCACCACATCATTGCCCAAGTGGCGCTTTCGCTCGACCTGTAAAAAGAAATTATTGTTTCAGTTTCAAACATTTCACAATTTTAATTCTTTATTTATTTATTCAGATTTAATGTTTGGCGTACCTGTTGGGGATCGCTGGGATAAAACTGGAGAAGGGTGGAGACGTGGAACATGATTTCGGCGCCCTTGTGATGCGTATGTACACTGTGCGTTCCCGTCGTGTTGGCTGCGCGGGGACGCGGCGTGACCACCAACAACACAACAACAACAACACCAATACACCAGACCGACGACGCTAGAGTGAGTCATGGAGAAGAATTGATTGACCATCGCGCGCCCAAGCGAACCTTTGACATCAAGGCCGCCTCTGTAGCCCTGAAAGCCCTCCAGTTTGACCCGATCGCCCAGAAAGTCGAGGAATTCCTCAAATGCCGGACTGCCATGCTCTGGCGGACGGTGCGCACGAGGCCGGCGCCAACGTCAGCTCAGCGCGCACCACTCACGTGGGTGGGGAGCTTTGCAGGAAGAAGAAAGGAATCGTACGATTGTTGTACATCTGGTCCTCTGTGTTCTGATGTTCTCGCGAGAAGAGAATCCCAAACTTGTAGTTGACCTGCACGTTCTGCTTCTCGTAGGTCAGAAGCTTCTCCTTCACCACCAGCGAGTCCCTGTGCCGCCAGTCGAAGTCAGTCCCTTTTTAAAAAAGTAAAAAATTAATTAAGAGGCTGGCCAGTTGTACTTGATCCGGTTGAAGCGGATCGGGTGCAAGAAGGTGGCCTCCTCCTTCACAGCCTTGATCACCGACCCGACCTGGGTTGTTTGATCACACCACAGAGGAGTCCAACCAGCAGGAGGAGCGGCAGCAGCAGCAGGTCAGATCTGCCAGCAGCCCTCAAGGGCAGAGAGAGGGCCTGCGACGGACCTCGGCGAGGGATTTGAGGCTGATGGTGACGCGCTCCTGGCCCTTCTTGGACCAGATGAGGGCCTTGATGGAGTGCTTGTTCGGCGGGATGGGAGGAGAGGGTTTGGCCTCGCAGCAGATAACAACCGACCCGATGTTGTTCACCTCCTCATCCTCTAATCGGCTCATGTAAATGTAGTGCCCTGCATTCACCAAAAATAAATCAATAAAACATCAGCAAAAATAAATTTTTAATTAGAAAAATAAAAATCAAGAAGTAAGGGAGCGTACGGAGGATATCCTCCTTGGTCTCGGGCGAGAAGAAGTACTCGCGGTAGTAGCTCTTGTACTTGTCCTTCTCGATGAGCGGGAAGCCGTCCTTCTTCTGTTGTGTCTGATACTCGCCCTCGACGCCCTGCTCCCGCACGTACCCGTCCTCGTGCCGGATCTGCAACGGCCGCGGCTCGTCCTCCTCACGAAACTGCAGTTTCCCGAGAAGAAGGCACATCAACACACGATCGACGCGCAACACGGGTCGCTGGTCGTGAGAGCAGAAGACGTACGGGGATCCATTCTTGAGGACGGACTTGCTCCAGGCACAGCCACTGCTCCTCCTTTAATTTGTCCTCGTAGCCCGTAAAGGCCACCATCGATGAAGGAACCTGCACAGCAGTGAACAAAAAAATTACAAAAAAAATGAAAAACAAAAAACAAAAACGATGGGACGACAAAGACGAAAACGAAGACAGAGAAGATGCCTTGGTGGGGGGGGGGGCGAGGCGAACCATGAACTTGGCCTTGTTGGTGGAGGAGAGAAGGGAGTTGAGGAGGGAGAGCTGGGCAGCGCCGTCCATAACATCGTCTTGTCTCTCCAACACCGCGCTCCCACTGCCAAAGGTGGAAGCGCGTGGCCTCCCTCCACTATTGGCTTCCATCTCGTTGAATCTTTCGTCTCAGCGTTTTTGTGTTCCTTGATTGACTGGAAAATAGCCCTAGAAGGGAAAGAGGGTTGAAGAGAGAATCGAAGGTAGCTGCCCGCAATTTCCCGCTTCAGATCAGGCTTGAGGGTGGCGAGATGGAGACGTTGAAGTAGAAGCGGGGGCGGGAGGGGTGAAGACGCCCAGCAACCAAACGTGTGCCTTCTTCTTCGCCAGCGTAGAGCCAAGAAAGTAATGAAAACGAAGACAAGAAAATGTGTGTCATTTCGCGTTGTCCCGTACCACCGCTTCTCTTCTGGGCAACCCGCAGTCGGGCAGGATGGTGCCCTACACTAAGAACGCGGTCACGGTACTCGCTGGGTACAAGAAGCGTATGAAGGAAAAGAACGAAAGCGACAAAAGAACGAAAGCGGTGCAATGCACGGGTTGCAATCTGCGTCAGTTGAGGGCTTGCGTGGAGTAACGCTTGCTCCAGCTGCCCTCCTCATCGTCCTCGCTTTCCTCACGCCTACCCTCTTGTTGTTCACCATGCGGCTCGTGGGCTTCGTGCTTGTGATCCTGCTCAGCGTCGGCCTTCCTGCGCACAGGTCGTTGCTGTTGCTGCTGACTGGTCTTCAGGCCACCGTCGGCGTGTCGGCCCTGGAGCGGCGTGGTCTCCGAGCTGAGGAAGTGTCCCGCGGGTGCGAGGAAGGTGTGGAGGGACTGGAGGTGTGGATCATCTTCCTCGTCCTTGTCCAGATCCAGGATGTAGTCGGCCAGCGCGTTGGGCCGGAGGGCGCTGTAGAGGATGCTGCACATGCCCACGCACTCCAAGGCCCAGGCCAGCATGTGCGAGTACACGTTGGAGAAACAGTAGTAGAACGACAGCACCCACAGAAACAACCTATTCACATGCACAGTAGAAGATGGGTAATGTCGGTGATGCTCTTCAAGAGAGCGCATTGTGGGAAAGAGGGGGCCGAACCCCATGAGCAGGAACTGGACGCCGACAGCACTCATGGCGCCCCATCGCATACGCTCATAGTTGGCCCAGAAGAAGAGCAAGACGCCCGGGATAAGGCACACTGATGGCGAGACGAGGATCCACCGAGACACCTGCAATCGTACATTGTATCACATCAACGCAGTGAGTGAGCTTCATGTGAGAGTAAATGATGAAATGGAATTGGCGAGGGTGGCCTGACCTCACACGAGGCATTGTCCTTGGGAATGTCGGAGTAGGCCAGCGAGTACAGGAAGATGAAGACGCCAATCGCCACGACGAAGGTGGGCAGAAGCGACAAAATGAGGCCAAACCTGTTCCAGCCATTCAACAGTTAAATATGATCAATTCAGAAGAACAACGCGAAGTGGCGTACCGGTAGTGAAACTTGGTGCCGAACTCCTTTTTGGAGAGGAACCGCGTGACGGGACGGAACTGGAGGAAATAGGTGAACTTGTAGAGCAGAAGCAGCATCACTATGTTGGTGAACATCACGTAGCCGGACTCTATTATGATTGTATCATGTTCGCAAAACGTTTTCTATTAGTATTTCCCTCGAAGGCTAGGTAAAGCCTCAGTGTTGCAGGGAGACCACTGTACCTTTGAGTGCAGTGATGAGCTGCTTGTGTGAGAGGTCGTCATTGACGTTGACGGGGAAGTTAAGGGAGAGGTCGCTCTCCCATAAATCCAGCGTCGAGATGACGGTCCAGAGGGTGCCCAGCGCCAGCAGGCAAGTCCCCACGTAGCCGCCTAGCCGATACCCCGTGGCCATCCTACGTCAACCAACACGACACACGCGGAGGAGGAAGAGGAAGGGACCTTCTTTCATGCCAGAGTACCGCTTGCCCAGGGAAGGGAGGATGATGATGGGCACGATGGTCGTCATCATTCCGCCTGTCAAGTGGTGTCTTTGTGTGAGCGCAACTCTGGTCGAGAGGGAAAGAGAAAGGAAGGAGAAGGAGAAGACTCAAGAGGACTCTACCAAAGAAGTTGGCCCAGTGATTCTCCTTGAGGGCGAGGAGGGTGGCGAAGGAGACGCCGCCAGTTGCGCGATAGGGCGGCAGCGGAAGCCTCGCGTAGTCCCCAGAGCGCGACTTGAGGGATGTAGGTGACTGCTCGTTCAGCAAGAGTTCCGCGTGCTGGTCCATGCTGCCTTCGGTGGTCGTTAGTGTCACTGTGTCCAGTTCCCCGGCGTTAACCAGCGAAGCCTGCAAGCTGATGTCGTTTCGCTCCTCCAGCCGCTTCCGCTGGTAGAGCCGCAGGTCGAGGCGGATCATCGTGTAGAGCGTCCGCAGCATGATCAGCTTGGCCACGCCCTAAGTGTATATTATTTGTATTTTATTTTTCGTGAGCATCAAGTATGAGGAAAGACAACATGGGACAGTCACGTACGCGGATGGAAAGGATGAGCAGCATTGGACCCCAGAGGTCCCGCAGAATGTACATCACATAACTGTGGCGAATGATGCGCGTCAGCTCTGGGTAATACTCCACGTGAATAGGAAATGCGGAAAGGAGGTTTGGGTGCACACGTACACGGCCAGCGGGGAGGACACGAAGAGCAGCAAGAGACTCACCGCGATCTGCGAGCCGTAGCGCATGCGATGCGGAATGCCCTGTTGGTGGTAAAAGGCGTGATTGTCGCGCGTGAGCCTCACTGTGAAAGCCACTCTTAGAGAGAAGGGTAGGTCCGCACCGGGGCGAGCGCGAGGACCGAGAAGCCAAAGTAGTTGAACACCTGAAGAAATGCACCAGTATCGGTGAGGCGAGGCTTCAAGCCAAAGAATGGAGTTGGAGCGAGGTACAAAGGTGATGGCGGCGCCCTTGGCGAAGCTGAACCAGTTTCCGCTCGGTGCCTTAGGTTCGTTGGCCATGACACGTCGATGGAGACCTGGTCCCAGCCGGTTTGCATGATCAACTTATTAAATCAATAATGAATGTGTTTGAAAAGAGGAGAGAAACACGAACTGCGGATGTTGCTGCGCAGGGTGATGAGGATGCCGTTGAAAAGGCCCATGGCCGAACCAATCCTCGTCAAGATCGTGGTGAGCGAGGGATACTGACATAAGCCGTGCCCGAACAGCTTCTTGTCCTGGAAGGCAGAGGGTCAACCCACAATCACACACCACTGGAGCTCCCTCGAGGGCTAAGGGATAAGAGGACAAACGAACCTTGTCCAGGTAGGCCACTTTGATGTCGCACAGGCCAGCGTAGTCGCCACCGCAGCGATATCGAGCCTCGGCACGATTAAGCGGTCCTGTGTAGTCCTTTTGGGCTGTTTAGGCGCTCACACCAAATACGCCAGCGATGTCAGCCTGCATCACGTGGGGTTGTATTTGGAGGGAGGTAAGCCTGACCAAGCCACGAAGCGGACAGGTCGATACAGTCGGATGAGCAGGAGTCGCCCGGGACGTGGCCCCAGCAACCGATGTTTTGTATGGAAACCCATAGGTCGGGCGCTATCGTCGGCTGGTAGGCGAGCGCTCTAGACAACAATAATTTGCAATAGCGGCAATGATGAATGACGATGAACAAAGAGGCCGGACAAAGCACGTTTCTTGCAGTATGCAGGAGAGGAAGAGGCACGTACTTGGAGCAAACGTGCTCTAGATTGTGCTGCACGTACTGCACACAGGTCCTGGTGGAGGAGGTCGGTTGAGAAAAATGTCAATTTCAGAAAGCGGGGAAAGAGAACACGAAATGGAAGAGCCGCACTCGTTGCTCAGGCAGGTGGCATTCTCGGCGTCGAAGACCCACGAGTCGTTGAACGTGTAGTGTGTGGCGCAAATGCAGCAAGAGGGGAGAGGGACGTAGACTGGCTGAATGGTGTAGTAGAGATAGGCAAAGAGGACAGGTACGTAGAGGTAAAACAGCAGACCGCCTATTTGGGAGCGAGAGTTGCGACTGCTCTCCTGGTACGCCGGTGCCAAGTCCAATACCTAAGGTATTGTAGCACCACCGGTTAGCGCGGTTAGTTGACCCCAAACCTTCAAGGCATGATGGAAAATCACAACACAATCTCCTTAACCGACGTTTTCACAGGTGTGATTTTCCGTCATCACTACATGAGAGACGACGTGCCTTGAAGAAGCCTATGGAGCGCTCAAGGCCGCTCACCAGAGACGCCATGACTCGTCCTCTCGCGCAGGCCTTGTGGCCTTTCCTTGGGGCCGAACTTTGTGGTGCAATTACTGAGCAAAATGGAAAAATATTTTTCTTATTTTCTTTGTTGAACAGACAGGGACCCACGGTCACCAGGCGTTCTTCTCCGCCACAAGGTCAAGCATCACGAACTCGACCCGCTTTTCGTCATCATTGGCGCCCACGACTTGAAGCTGCGTTCCCTCGCGAATGAAGACGCCATCGCCCGACTCTAGCACGATCTCGTTGTCGCCATCCGCCAATCGCAGGCGGCCGCCGGTGTCGCCAACGTGGAGGTAGCCGCAGCGGCCCTTGCCGAACGTGTACGCCACTTCCTCGTCCCGGGCGAGAATGGAAGCGTAGAACTTGACGTCTTGGTTGATGGCAATCGGCGCCTTATTTGCCGCACCTGCCTGGTAGCCCTTGGGCGCGATGAGCAGGCAAAGGCGGCCGCGCTTCTCTTCGTCGGTGAAGGCGACGGTTTGGTAGTTGGGTTCGAGGTCGCGCTGGTTGGGCTTGACCCAAAGTTGGAGGAAGTGAACAGGCTTGGTCTTAGAGTGGTTGTACTCGCTGTGCATGATGCCAGAACCAGCCGAAGTGAACTGCACACCTCCGCGGCTGATTACCTCCTGGTTGCCCATGGAGTCGCGGTGTTCGAGCTTGCCCGAGAGTACGTAGGTGAAGATTTCGTAGTTGGAGTGAGGGTGTGCACCAAAGCCCTTCGACGCTTTCACTCGATCTTCGTTGAGGACGCGAAGACTGGACCACCCACTGAAGCGTGTGTCGTGGTAGCTGGCAAAGGAGAAGGTGTGGTGGGACTGGAGCCAGCCATGGCTGGCATAGCCACGCTCTTTCGATTTACGGACTCTAAGGTTCTTGCTCGTGGACATCTTGTTGCTGGTAGGTCTTGGTTGATATAGTTGCGCTGTTAGAAGCAAGACCTCTGCCGAGACCTTATATAGGGGTCATTACGTCTCTGCTTCCGTTCTGGTTCCAATGCATTGGAAGCTTCTGTCAGGATCTCTTCGGGCCGAAAAATATATATTTTTCGGATAGCCGGCGAACCGGCCCGGTCGTTTTTCTTGGTTGTTTTCCTCTTGTTCTTGTGGTGGTGGGCAGAACGTCATCTCTGATCTGTTGCGCCTATGAATGTGCGCTCGCTGCCTCCTGGGCTAAGCGAGGAGGAGAGGGAACAAGTCCTGCAAACTGCTGAGTTCTTCACGTTGCAGTTGGATCTATACAACCGGTAATTGTGCTTGCCCTCTTCGCCCCGCCTCTTCTCTCGTCCCTTCAATTTAACGCCCTGAGGCAACTTGTGCACAGAGCGGTGGATCGTTGTTGGAACAAGTGTATCGTAAAATTCTGGGATCGAGATTTGACGGTGGGCGAAGGCACATGCGTAGATAGATGCGTGGTGAAATTAATGACGGTGCAGCGCACTGTGGGGAAGCGAGTTTTGGGCATCCGCGCGTGGACGAAACGAGAAGAGGAGCGACAGAAGGTGATCCATCAGCTTCGCGATTTGGGACTAGTTTCTTAATTTATTTATAAATCCAAGTTGTGATTCAACTTAGAGGTGGCCCACCTTGTCCCGAGGAATGAGGCGCAGCTCGCTGCCGTGTCGCAAGAAGATCTGGCCAGCAGTGCCTTGAGGGTTGATGCCGGTACCATCGTTGGTGATGATGGCAGACGTGTTGGCGGGTACATCAAACTCTTCGGCGGCGAAGCGGATGACGGCGGTGAAGGGCGTCTCCTCCAACACCTTCACAATCCTGTAGGGGAGCTTCGGATCGGAAGCCAAGGTGATCTTAAACGTCACCTTTGCCTGGCTGGCGGGAGCTGATGATTGAGCAGGGGCGGACCTGAAGAATCACCACAAGTTGTGGCGAGCTTTTAGCACCATCACACTAGATCAAAGAAAATCAAAGGAGAACAAGAAACGTCGAGGTGACCGTACATCGCTGCAAGAAGTTGTGGTGTGGTGGATGTGGCTTGTTGTTGTATTCGCTGACGTCAGCCTGATGAAAATAGTGAGAAAAAGAAAAGAGAAAAAGCAGGCTGCAGAGCGGAAGAAAGACGGATGATGAGGCCGCAACGCGCACGCGACTTCGCATCTCTATGGAAGCCCTTGCGAACCTTGTGCGGCACAGGTGGCACCTTTCATGAGGTCAGTGATTCCCCACACCAGAGCCCTGGTTGAATGCCTCCTAATCTTGCTCTTCTTGGTACTGCCAGGCCGCAGCCACACCTCTGCCGGTACTCCGAAGACCGCCCGTATCCCGCACACTACTATATGGGCCAGTTTTTCCCTCCTCCGGTGGTGGGGGCACAAGCCTCGTCTGCTCCACGACGTTGAGTTCTCGTCCCCTGCCCGGAGGTTGGCGGTTCTTCGCCACGACGACAGCAAAGGCGAAGCCGCCACACTTTAAAAAGGCAGCCCCCAGTGGAGCGGCTGCCTCGAAGCCCAATAAGCCCAAGTCAGCAACAGGCACCGGTGGTCGTGGTAGTCATGGCGGCCACAAGAAGAAGCGATCGGACGCGGCCAAGGAGTAAGCCCTCCTCTGGCTTCTGCGCACACGCGGACCTCCTTGCTCACGATCTTGATCTCTCTGTCTCTGGTGTGGTCGCCATCAGAGCGGCGTCGGCGAGCACAGGACCTGACCCAAAGCTGGAGAAAGAGATCAAAAACATTCGGAGCGAGACCAATCCGACCGAGAAACGAACCAAACTCTACAGACTCGTTGACAAGCTCGTCACTGGGCGCAAGTCGGAGTTCAAGATTCAGAACATCGACATCCGCTTTTTCACCTGGCTTGTAGGCGTGTTGAGCGAGCAGGGCATGCTCAAGCAAGCCCTGCTTCTGTTTGACGCCATCAAGGCCAAAGGTGCCGCTGCTGCCTTTGCGGCAACTGACGCCAGCAACGGATTGGTCGCTCTTTGCTAAGCTCACCCGTGCGTGTGGTCGTCATTGCTGCAGTGAAACCGGACGTGATTCTGTACAACTCGATGATCAATGCGTGTGCAAGGCTTAACAGGATGAAGCAAGCGTTGCTCGTGTACGAAGACATGCGCGCCAACAATGTTCCTCCAGATCAGCGGACATTATCTGCTGTCATGAGCGTGTACTCTCGGATAGGAGACACTGGTACGCACCCGCCCGCCCATGGAGTGCTTTGGGGTCACGACTGACTCGAGACATTGCCCCGAACCCCAGATCGAGTCAAGCGATTGATGGAGGAGATGGTGTCCCGCGGCCAGCAGCTGGACTCCTACAACTACGGTTGCGTGATGAAGGCCTACGGACACAACGGACGGATCGATGACATGCTGGCGCTGTGGGACGAGGTCAAGGCCAAGGAAAAGGCGGGACAGCTCGAGGTCGATGCCTACCTCTACACCATCACCATCGGCAGTTTCGGCCGCAACGGCAGAGTCGCCGAGATGCGGGCCCTCTGGCAGGAGCTCAAGCAGCGCGCCCAGAGCAAACCAGAGTGCGCTCACCCGCCCTTCACTGGCCTCACTCGCCCTCCACTGGATTTGACCTCTGGATTTGGCAACAAAACCAGGTTGCGGCCGGACGTGGTGGCCTACACGACGCTGATCGACAGCCTGGGCCACAATGGGGACATCAAGGGGATGATGGACACCCTGAGTCAGATGAAGTCCGAGGCCGCCCTAGAGGACAAGCGACAGAAGGAGGAGAAGGAAAGGCGCAAGCGCGATTTTGAAATTGAGCCGCTGGGTGCGTTTGATACTCGAGTCCTTTTGCAAAAGTCCGCAGTCAGCTGTTGGTTGTTAACACTTGTCGTTGCTGTTGTGCACAACAGCGGAGAAGACGCCCAAGTTCCAACTGTGGCCGAACGAACAGACGTACACATGCGTCTTCAACCACCTGGGCAAGGTGGGCGACACCAGGGCGATGCTTCGGATTTATGAAGAGCTCCGACGCGAGTCGACCTTCCGGTTCAACGTGCAGGTATACACGACACTCATCGACGGCTTCGGCCGTGCGGGCGACCTCGCACGCATGCAGAGGATCTATGATCGCATGCGTCAAGACGAGATCCGACCCACGATCCAGACCTTTACCACCCTCATTGAGGCTTTTGCCAAGCACGGTGCGTGGCGCGGCTTGGCTCATGAGACAGACCTTGGCCCGAGGAAATACTCATCATCGCTCTGCGCGACCGCACAGGCTCTGTGCACGGGGTCGTCGATGTGTGGAAGCAGATCAAGGCGCAGACCACGACCTTGATCGACACGCATCTATTCCACGTGCTTGTGAAGGGCCTTGGTCGAGAGCGGCTGCATCTGCTTGACGTATTCTGGCACATGAAGACCCAGCAGCAACGGCCTTCGACTTTCATCTACACTTGCGTCTTCGATGCCCTCAAGGATGCCGACCGCGACTACGATGTGCGTCATCAACTCTCAAGAGGGGCTCTGTGGCGTTTGTTGCGTGCTGCAGTTGTCTCTGACCAGTTTTTACGCGGGGGACGACGTCATGGGCGCTCCAACAGATGACGAGAGTGGTGGCTGAAGCTGAGAAGGACAACGTGGACCTCGACGCCGAGACCTGCGAGGCCATCGCCGCCATGTGGACACGACGGTCGGACCCCAGCAAGAGCGCCGCCTGGTTGGAGCGGGCTGCGCAGGTTCGCGCCCGCACCGCAGCTGACCCCTCTGTCCCACCTGCGCCTGAGGCTTGAATTGTAAACCATCTCTTCGTCCTGGCGCTCCGGAGCCTTTTTGTGCAAGAAGGAAAAGAAGTGGGAAAACGAGTAACCGTTAGATGTGCAGGCAGCCGCGTAGTGCACATGGAAGCGAAAGATGATGCAAAGGCTGCAGCAATGCAGCAACTTTCCGTTGGGCAGTTGAAGAAGCTGTTGCGTGAGGCTTGTGTGCCCCATCAAGACTGCCTCGAAAAATCGGATCTCATCACCCGCGCGCTCGAGTCAGGCCTTGTGCCGCCTGCCTCTTGCTGCATTCCAGCACCTACTTCTTTGTCGGGAGCGCAACCCGCCTATGCGGTTCCTCCCGTTTCGTCAGAACAGAGCTTGCTCGAGTTGCAACGAGCGGCAGCGGCGGTAGCCCCTCCCCCCCAATTACTGCCTTCCCACACGGCCTCCTCACGCGGCGGAGGTTGCAGGTGCGGGATGACCCTGAGGCCGCGCTGGCTCGAGCCAGGAACCGGGACACACCCACACTAGCCGCACTTACGCTGCTCTCCACCGAGCCCCAGTTCGTGCAGAAAGGTACTGCTTCCGCTCAGCCACCAAGCCACGACTGCGCTGACCGTCTCTCTGTTGTGGTGTCGTCTCCCGCTCAGTTGGCCGACATCGACTTCTGGACTTGTACACTGAGTTCATGGCCACTGAAACCAAGCCCGAGTACGTCCAATCGTTCTGCGTACTCAAGTTGTTTGCGGCCTTCTCATTCATCGTCGCCGTTGTTGCCGCAGGATGCTAGTCTACGCCCATCCGCCGCTGTCCAACCTGGCCTCCGACCCCGAGGGCCGAGCCGTCGTGTGGCAGGCGATCCTCGGCAAGGATCCTCACCTGCTGGCCAAGAACTTCCGCCTGCTCCGTACTAGCTAGCTTCCCTCCGCCAAATCGTAATTGAGAGAGCTCACTGGCTGGCCGTCCACAGGGTCTGTGGATGACCTGAAGCTGCAAGAAGGCTTCTTGATCATGATCGGCAACCTGGCCGACGACGCCGACCACATCCTTCCGCGTATGGACGCTATGGCGTTATCTACGAGTGACTGGTGACCAGTCTTTTGATCTCATTTAATGGGCGGGATGGTGTGGCTCTTCAGAGATCGAACGATCAGTGCCAGAGCTTCGATCTTTCTTGATTGACTTGATCGACATGCAGGTTGAACCCAAGTCTCCACCCGCCGGTGTGTCACTGCCTCCCGCACAGATCTTTTGAGCTCGCCCAAGAGACTCGCCAGTTGCTTACGTTTTGCGTGTTTGGCAGACCCCAAGTCCGTGCCTGAGATCAAGGACACGATGCAACGGGTGGCTGGCTATTGCCTGCACAACTACATCTACGGCCCACAAACGAGAGCTCAACTAGCCGGTGACCGTGCCGTCGTTACGCGGCTGGTCAAGAGGTGCCCCCACCTCCTTTGCAATCCAAAGGCACAGCGATGAATATATCTCATAGTGGGATGAATCTGTCTGCAGGTTGATCGTGGTGGCGAACCAGCACCGGGACCGGCCCCTCCCTCAGGATTGCCGAATGTCGCCTGTCTACTGCCTCATTGCGGTCCTTTCCTATTTATGCCAAGAGGGCGACTCGGCGAACTTTATGGGTCAAGGTATGTGTGCGTGTATGTGTGCTCGCGATCCACATAGTGTTTTGAAGAAGTTTCGGGCTCATTGTGCGATGTCGTAGTGGGCGGTCTCCCGCTGATCAAGGCTTTGCGAAATTGGATGCGATGCCAAGACAAGGATATTGCCGAGTCCAGCCTCGGCTTCTGCGGCAACCTTGCCCGCGGTGCGTAGTTGGGGGAGGGGTAGCAAGCTCGCGCTTCCGCAGCCTGCCTCATAAGCCATCAATGCATCAACGCAGAGAACAACATCGCGAACGTGTGGCGAGCAAAAGTGCTGGAGACTATTCTCCCAATTCTCGCTCGCCCGACTCCCCTGCAGAAGGTGGCTTCCTTCCTCCTCTCGCAGATGGTCCGCGACTTTGCCATGGTAAGCTCTCCCCAACAATTACACTGCGCCCTTGGACCGTTTTCTAGTGTGTTCACAATTCTGTTCGCGTGCTTCCGTGTCTGTCGTAACAGACGTCCAAGCACGTCAAAGTTGGGTCCGACATGTATCAGCGCGTATGTCAGCTCAAGGAAGAAGTCGAGCGCATGGGCGACCAAGAGCTGACTCAGCTCTTGACGAACGTCATTCAACTCGCCCGGTACGCTTCGTTCCCTCACCCAAGCACTGGCTGTCCATACCGTATCTCTCGGCCGAGCCTGCCACTGACGCCGGACTTAACAGGGCCGGGGAGACTGAAACCCAGCAAGTGCTGGTTATGTGCGTTGGATGCGACAAGGTTGAGCACTGGAACGAGAAGAAGTATGCATATTCATCTAGTGCAAACTGTAGGCAAATGATTCTGGATTGAAATTATTTATGGTTTGTGTAGGTTCAAGGTGTGCTCGGCCTGCCGAACTGTGCGGTACGTGAAATGAATGGACCTTTTTACCCTCTGAGATCAATTCAGTGTAGGCTGACATCATCCAACCCAGATATTGTTCGGTGGAGTGCCAACGAAAGCATTGGCCAAAGCACAAGCCTCAATGCGCTAAGGTCAGAAGCAAACCCGTATCCTCCAGGTCTCACTCCCGCTTCCTTCTCCTCTCCAACCCTTCTTCTCACCTCTGTCCAAATCACCACCGTTAGCACTCCGAGCTCGCATGTGGCCAGCACGTGGGTCACCCAGAACCTGCCCACAATTTTGGCTTCGGCGATGCAGCAGCGAATTCACTACTCTGATCTGGTGATCGTGCTCGGTACTTGGATTGCCTGTTCTTTACTGTCTTGGTCTTCTTTTGCTGATGCACCAGAGTGTTGTGCGTTGATCAGATTTTGAGGGATTAGACGCGCGAGCTGCCGCGCTGAAGCCCCAGATGGAGCTCCTGAGCCTGAAGGCCCTGGAGGAGGCTGATCGGAAGGGCCGGGCGCACGAGCTGATCGAGGCATGGGAGGAGACCAAGCCACATCTCATGGAGAAGGCCGAACGTCTGCGGGAGGCTGCGACTAAAGACGATATATCACTTCAACTTCTCGTGATCACGCGCAATCCCAACTCCCTTGCAGCAGTCTTCCGGTACATACTACATTCCTGCGACATCGATCAGATCTTCTTTTCTGACTCTTTACACGCGTCAACCGAACAATCAGGCAAATCTACACTACAGAGCACAAGCACATTGTTGAGTTGAAGCGATTTATCGATCAGGCTTGGAGTGAGTTTGAGCCACATTGAGAAAGAAAGGAGGCGCAGCACAAAGGATAAGAAGAAAAAAGCACAAGAGACTTTCCTTTTGAGCACATTCCATTCATTCTTAATGCAATTAATTAATTTAATTTCTTGTTGGGCCACCATAACGAGAACACAACACTCAGAGGCAGGTGGTCGCCTCCGGCGCTGGGTGTTGCTTGCTGTTCATCTTCTTCTTCTTATTAGGCCATGTCCACTCCCGACGAGAGGAAGGGGGGAGGGCGAGGAGAGTCTAAGCGAAAGCGGCGGCACAGCGAGAACGATGAGAGCGCCAAAAAGATTGAGAG
Organism: Acanthamoeba lenticulata; assembly: GCA_002179805.1. Lineage (NCBI taxonomy): Eukaryota > Discosea > Longamoebia > Acanthamoebidae > Acanthamoeba > Acanthamoeba lenticulata. Next base: position 104,635 of record NAVB01000009.1, on the reverse strand, counting down.
GGCCAGTCGGGAGAAGATCAGCAGCAAAACGATGGAGGCGCGGCCTGTCTCCGAGGTCGGCCTTACGTCTCAGGAGGATGATGACGGCCGAAGGAGCGTGAAGAAGCAGTTGCTCAGTTTCTGGCTGACCATGGAAGAGAAGGAGAAGAGCGAGGGCAGCGGATTCGTGCGGGTGCAGCAGCGGACGAGGTCACCTCGGGCCCACCTCGTGGGGAGCCTCAAGCATCGCTCGCGCAGCTTCGACAACAAGAACGACCTGCTCAACCAACTTGCAGCCGGAGAAGAGGAGGAGGAAGAAGGGGGAAATAATGACGAGGAGAAGGAGAAGGAAGAGAAGGTGGTGCATCACAGGCTCAGCCGGCAAGGAAGAACCAGCAGCCGAAGAGCTCGAGGAGGGTCGGCCGGTCCGGCCCACGCAACCTTGCATGCACGGAACCACTCCTTCTCGAGCCCCATGCCATTCAGCATGGCTGCGCCCTCCATCACTACGACTTCAACGTCGCTGTCTCCTTCTACACCGCCCCTCTCACCCTCGCATCCTGTCAAGATCAACAGCTCTTTGAGCCCTCTTGGCACGGCCAGTGGCATGCAGATGTCTCGTTCATTGTCGACGTCACCGCATACCCTGCGACACTTCTCATCCACACCGTCTCTGCCTGCCATCTCTCTCGACCTACCGTTTCGCTTCGGGGCCGACCTGGCCCGGTCGCCTGGCGAATCTGAGGAGTGGGAACGTGAGGAAGCGCCCGAGGTCCACATAGAGACAAATAGAAACCCACCGTGTGGAGAAAAAGAGGAGGAGCGCAAGGTTTCACCCGAGCCACCGCAGGTGTTGATCGTTGGCAGCGAAGGAGATGGAACAGAGACGAAGAAGGATGCAGGAGAGGGCGGCCCTCCTCCACCGCTGAGCTTCGAAAAAAAGGCGAACAGCTTTCGCCTCTCGCCCACCTTCCTCGCCCTCCAGCAAGCCCTCGAGGATGCAAATCAACAGGAGCAAAAGGGTACCTCGACCAGCAAGTTGTCCGTGCCAACACCACGTCATGACGTCGCTACTTCACCAAATCTCTCCATTTCTGCCACCTCCGCCACATCTCTCGAACCCTCGATTGCTGTTGGAAAGGGCAAGGAAGCGAAGGAAGCCGCCTCGGCAAAGGACGAGGAAGCGAACGCCCGCTCCCAGCTCGAGAAGGAAGAAAGCCTGAGGGTAGCCGAGGCCAAGCGTCGAGAGCAGGAAGCGGAGGAAGAAGAAGCGCGTAGGAGGGCAGAACAAGAAGAAAAGGCCAAGCAGGAGCTGCTGGAGCAGGAGAAAAGGAAGAAGCGGGAGGAGCAGGAAGAGAGAGAAAGAGTTGAACAAGAGGCGAAGAAGAGGGAAGCGGCCAAAGCGAAGGCCGACGAGGAGCAAAGGCAGCGCGAGCTGCAGGAGGCCGAAGCCAAAGCCAAGGCCAAGGCAGACGAAGAGCGAAGGCAGCGCGAGCTGCTGCAGGCTGAAGCCAAGGCCAGGGCCGACGAAGAGCGAATGCAGCGCGAGAGGGAAGAGAAAGAAGCCCAGCAGCGGCAGCGCCAAGCGAAGGAAGAGCAAGAAGCGCAGGAAAAGAAGCCTTCACAGTCGTCCGCTTTATCGCCACCGCCATCACCGTCGTCATCCACGCAGCAGTCGTGGAGCAGCCAGCGAGAAGCCGAGTGGGCGGCACGATTCGCGGACGAGGCTCAGAAGCGAATAGCTGCCGAACAGGCGCTCGAACTCGGTGCGTCCTTCTGCTTGTCCCTTCTGCTCCCGGCCTCGTGATGTCCATGGCCATTCCTAACCCGCACGCGTGGTACAGAGCGGGGGAAGAGGCAGGAGCTCGAAAAGCAGAACAAGGAGCTGCTGGCCCGCTTGCGCGAGACCGAGTTGCTGCTCAAGATCTCGCAGCAGAAGGAGAAGAAGCTGCGGCTCGACCAGAAGCGACGGAACGAGGACAGCGGCGAGACTGACGGCGGCGGCGGCGGTGACACCGAGGCGGCCCGCAAGAAGAGCTCGAGCCGCGCGGCCTCGACGCCATCAGCTTCAAAATCCGCGGACGGTGGCTCGGCCGAAGCGCAGCTGCTGGCTCGCCGCCGTCGGACATCGCGCAGGGACAGGCGCCAGACAGGCGTTAACGATGACGAGGACCCAGAGACTGACAACACGACCGAGCTCGAGACCGCCACCGAGGAAGACGAGTCGTCGGACGCGTCATCGACGGCCTTCAGCTCCGTCTCGGAGCGGTCAGAGGACGACACCAGCAGCGATCTGTCAGACAGCGCCACGTCGGACGAAGACGATGATAGCGACGACGATGACGATGAAGACAATGGAGTGGACTCGGCTGCGGCGGAAGCGGCCGAAGAGGCCCGGCAGATGGAGCGGCGCAAGACCAAGGTGCCAGCCGTCGTGCTGGTCGATTTGCCTCTTCGTCGTTCGGCCGAGAAGAAGAACAGCGGCCGGCGGGCCAACAGTGAAGGCGAGGACGAAGGAGACGAGGCCAGGAGCGCCTTTGATGCTGACACCAGCAGCGATGGTACGACTGCGGGGACGCCAACCCAATCCCGGAGTTCTTCCTGTGTGTGGCTCCTTCCCCGGCGCCGGCGGCTTTCTGCGGCGCGTGTTTGTTGTTGGGTGGTGGCTTGTGTCACGCCCCCCCCCCCCGATCTTCATTTTTCTGTGACATGTCGGGATGCGTTCTGCGACTTGGCCTCGGGCGGCGCCGGGCCCGAGGGGCCCGTGATCTTCTCTCCTTTGTGTTCGCTCTTTTTTGCTCTCCACTCTGGCTCGTGCTATGGACCGACCTTCCATGTCGGGCCTTGGCCTAGGGCACACATACTACAGTCCCTGTAGGCCGGGGATGGTGGTCACACTTTGTTCGTGATCGTTGTTCGTGCTCGTTGTCGCACCGTCTGTTCTTTAAATTGAGGCCTCCGCCAAACGTTCTCACTCACATCGCCTGCCTCCTCACGAGCAGACATCCGATCGCGCGCCAAGACCTCTCGAGACTACGCCTCGTTGAAGCAGCAACAAAACCAGCACGAGCCACAGCAGAAGCAGCTGAAGCGGCCGACGGGTGCATTCACACATCGCCATCGTTCGCCGACCGACCCCGGGTTCAAAAAGAACTCCATCTCGGCCTCTGCCACGACAACGAGCTCGCCTTTACTCGGGATGGGCATCGACGACGTCCTCCTGGCCGAGAAGGCGCGACGAGCCGCCTCGGACGACAAGTCGGACGAGGGCCTTCCGCCGAGCCGAGCCAAGAAGGGCTCCTCCGGAGGAGGCTCCAGTGCCAAGAAAAAGAAAAAGAAGGACGAGAAGGAGAAGAAGGAGAAGGGGAAGAGCAAGGCCAAGGACGCGGACAAGACCAAGGCCAAGAGTAAGGCCAAGAAGTCGGACGAGGGCCTCAAGTCGACAAAGGGCAGCGAGGCCGACGAGGACAGCGAGAAGCCCGCCGCGACGGCGGCGCCGGCCAAGAAGCTCAGCCGCAAGATGCTCAAGAAGAAGCACCACGGCTCGCTCCTCCGCGTGTTCAAGTCCAAGGCCAGCGGCGGGTCCGGGCCCAAGTCGCACAAGGGCGGCGAGACGGCGCCGGGTGCGCTGGCCAAGCAGATCGCCAAGGAGCGCAAGAAGGCCCAGAAGGAGCGCGACGAGCGCTCCGAGAAGAAGAGCAAGGACAAGGACAAGAAGAAGGACAAGGACAAGAAGCAGCGGCGGGCGCGTGAGGAGGAGCGGCGACGTTGGCGCCGCCAAGACCGGAGCTCCGACAGCGAGTCAGACGAGGACGACGAAAGCGACGACGTCGACACCGAAGTCGAGGGCAAGGGCGCTTCCACCGCGACTGGCGCCGCCACGGCCGTGGACCGGCCGGCCAAGAGCAACCTCGACCACCATCACCGGGCGCTGAAGGAAAACGGCTGGGAGTGGCAAATTAGTGACGACTCTGAGAGTACTTCCGACTCAGACACGACCAGCAGCGACAGCTCGGACGACTCTGAGGCAGTCTCAGCGCCGGGCGTGACGACAACGTCAGCGGCCGCGACGCCAGAGAAGGAGTCCCGCGGGACGCCGGCAAGCGAGAGCGCGTCGTCAACCGAGTCGACTCCATCGCCTTCCTCGGGCTCGGGCCCCGGCGCTGTTGCCGCAGAGTCGCCGCCGCCGACCCCGCCGCCGGTGCCACCGCCGGCGTCCCTCACGCCGTGGTCCCTGATGAAGCGCAAGCACTCGACGGGCTCGCCCAACGCGGCCACCGCAGTCGCCGGGGGCCAGTCGCCCTATGTCGCGCCGTCGGCGGCGGCCGACCAATCCGGTGAGCAGCAGAGCAACGAGGCCCCGGTGGAGACCCCGCGCAGCCGTACGGCGAGGCGCACGATCGCGGTGCTCAAGGAAAAGGACAAAAAGAAGCGGCGCGAGAAGGAAGCGGCCAAGGCCCGTGCCCGGGATGACGCCGATGCGCTGTCCGAGCACGCAGACTCTGGGACGGCGGCAACGGCCAACTGGCGGCTGAAGCCTGGTGAGCTGCCTCAGTTTGGCAGCTTCATGGACATGCGTCATGCCAGCCAGTTCACGATGAAGCGGCCCCGGGCCGTGTTTGGTGCGCCCCTAGAGACCCTGTGCGACGTGACCCAATCACTGCCATCATCATCGGCGCCACTGCCCATCCCGCCCTTCATCGAGCAGGCCTTCCTCTACTTGGTGCGCCTCCTCGTCCGATTCGCTGGCTTGCCAGCCTTTGGCCTGGACTGACGAACAAACGCGCGCGCACATGCACACACGCATGCAGGAGGAGAAGGCCCTGCGGACCATCGGCCTGTTTGACTGGGCCGTCGAGGCGGCAACGGTGCAGATCCTGAGGGCGGCGGTCGAGGGCGCGGGCGAGGTCGATCTGGACGCCTACGGCACGCACGCCGTCGGGGAGCTCGTCAAGCACTTTATCGAGTGCCTGCCGGAGCCCCTCATCCCCAAGCACCTCTACACGCCCTTCATCCTCTCGGCCGGTACGTTCCGCGCTGATGGTAATGAAGAGGGCGATGACGATGATGCTAACCGGGGCGGGTTGATTTGCGCAGATGTTCCGTACCGCAATTTCCGGGTCAATGCGGTCCACCAATACCTGAGCCAGCTGTCCGTCCAGGCGCACGCGCTGCTCCAACGGCTGTGCGGCTTCCTCGCGCTCTACGCCAAGCACTCAGCCCACAACAAGACCACTCCTGGCAAGCTCGCCGCCGTCTTCGGGCCTCTCGTCCTTCGGCCAACCGAGGAAGAAGGGTACTGATCCTTTTTGATTCTTGATTTTGTTTTTTTAAACTGTTTTAATATTTTTAATTACAGGTTCAAGGACGCATCGTTCATTCAGCCCAGCTCGTCGCGTACGAAGAGGTTCGTGCCTGACGATGCTCGCGTCACTGCCGCCCCACACAACATGTAACTCAACTCGACCAAATCGCTGGCTCGCGGCATTAAAAGCAGGAAGTGCGCGAGCGCATTCCAGGTGCTGTTGGCCGAGTACGAGACGCTGTTCTTCCAAATGCCCCAGGCTGCCCGGTAAATTCTCCTTCTTTTTCCTCTTTCGCGTTTTATCGCTTCTCTCTATACAAATACAAATAATAATAATAAATCAATAAAATAAATCAAATTAAAAAAACGCAGATATTGCGTGAAGGAGGGCCAAGCGGTGCTGCAGGCCGCGACGCTGCCGCAGCTCGTTGAGCAGATGATCGACGAAACCTTTAAGGGTACGGGCCGATCGTCTCGCGGTGTGTTTTGTTTGTAAGCTCACATCAAAAGCGGGGTGTCGACACTCATCAGACACGGGCGTCGTGGACACGGTCCTTCTGACGCACACCTACTTCACCACCTCGGTCGACCTCCTTCGCGAGTTGATCAACATGTACCCACGCGCCTCCTTTGTTCCTCGTGATGACCCTGCAGTCAACTCACATACGCGCGCTCGGGCTGGTGACGGACAGTTTCGAGCAGCATCGGAAGCCGGCCTCGACCTCCTCCTCGGAGGGCAAGTCATGGACCCTCCGGCTGCGCATGCGCATCCTGCAGCTGCTCAAGGATTGGGTGGTGGCCTACGGCTCCGACCTCGTCGAGGACACCGACTTTGTCAAGCTCATCAACAAGTTCACCAAACCTGTATGCGCCTTTTCTTCTCCCGTTTGTGATACCTGTTGGTCTCCTGTCATATAACTCGATTGGATCCACCACTGCAGGGCTCCGACGCCAAGTGTTCGCCGGTGACCGAGGAGGACGCGCTCTTTGCCCAAGTTCGCTTCCTCCTGTTCTCGCTGGTGCGCTTCTTGGCCTTCTTGTTGTGCTGTGGTGTCGTCTCTCGCCCCGTGCCGCGGTGGCGCTGATCGTGAATCAATCCTTTTATAAAAACAGGAGCAAAAGCGGAAAGCACCGCAGCGGCTGATTCGCAACCTGTCGTCGCTGAACAACGTGCTGCTCCAGCAGCAGCAGGGCCAGGCCCACTCGCCGGTCGCCCTCAACCTGCAGGGCCTCCGGCTCGCCAGCGGCGGCAGCGGCAGCGGCGCGTCGTCGGTGCCGGCCTCGCCCCACGGCGGCAGCGGCGGCGCGCAGGCGCTTTCCGACGAGCTGGCGCGCATCAAGTCGTCGGACGGCGTGAGCGCCATCTGGACGTCGTCGCCCACCATCCTGCAGGGCGTCCCGCGCACCTACTCGGGCTCGGGCTCGGGCTCGGCCGTGACCTCGGGCCCCTACGCGATCACCGCCGTCGCCACCACCACCTCGCCCTCTTCGCAGTCCTCGGCGCTCCTGACAACGCCCCGCACGTCGCAGCCCTCGTCGCCCTTCCAGTCCTCCTCCAGCGTGTCGACCCGCTGCGGTCCCGCCGCGGCCCAGTGTACGCCTTCCCAGTCCCGTCTCCCCGCCCCACAGGGCCACACCACTGATGGACGTCTGTGTGGCGCCGGCGCAGCGGACTATGACGACGACGAGAGCACGCAGTACGACACGCAGGGCGAGGACGAAGACAGCGCGGATGACAGCGACGCCTCCTCGGCGTCGTCGTCCAGCACGATCGGGCGCGACGTCCTGCGCGAGCGGCTCCGGAGCGGCGACGAGTTCCTCGAGCTCGACGCCGAGGAGACGGCGCGCCAGCTGACCCTCATCGACAACCAGCTCTTCCGGGCCATCCCCAAGAAGGAGCTCCTCAACAAGCGGTTCATGAGCCCCGACGCCGCGCCCCACTTCACCGCCATGGTCCAGCGCTTCAATCTCGTACGCGCGCCTCTTGCACTCCGCTTCTTCTGCGAGGCTGGGCAAGGGCGCCTGGGCTGATCCCCGATTGCGGACGTGTCACAGACGGCGTCGTGGGTGGGCTCGGTGGTGGTCGAGCACGAGCAGCCGTCGCGGCGGGCCAAGGCCGTCGCGCTGCTCATCGACATCTGTCAGGCGTCGTTGCGCTTGAACAACTTCAACACGGTGTTTGCGCTGCTGGCCGGTCTGAACAACACGGCCGTCTCGCGGCTCAAGATGACATGGGAGGTAATCTATCCACCACCTCCGCCGGATCTCCTCGCCCCAACGGGAGACTGAATTGCTTGTGCTTGCGCAGCGGGTGTCGCGGAAGCACATGCGGCGGTTCAAGGAGATGATGGCGGTCGTGTCCGACGCCAAGAACCACAGCGCCTACCGCCAGGAGCTCGCCAAGGCCCGACCGCCGGTCGTGCCCTACCTCGGTGCGTTTTTTCTTCCTCTTTATCATCATCAGTGACATGGTGATTGACCTCTTGCACCATGTACATGCCATGATCAGCCCTCTTCTCCAAGGACCTGTTTGGTGTAGAGGAGAGCAACACGACGATCACGAGCGACGGGCTCATCAACTTTGCCAAGATGCGGCTCATCGCGCGGCTCGTGAACAGCTTCACGGCCTGCCAGGTCACGTTCCCGATCACCATTGACCCGGCCCTGCGCGCGCTGCTCAAGAGCTTCCAGCCGCTGTCGGAGAACGAGCAGTACGAGCGATCGTACCGCCTCGAGCCTCGCAAGGGCTCATGATCGAATAATTTTTATTTATTTTTTTTTAAAAAATGAAGTGATATTTATTTATTTTTGAGTTTGGAGTCGCTGGCCTGTGTAGTGCAGGTGTTGGAGGGTCTCCAGCTGTCCAGCGCGCATCTTGGTGATTAAGGTCTTGATGTCAAACACAAAAGGGCGCTGTCCAAAGTTAACGATGTAGCCCTCCCCTGAGCCTGCGTAGCACGAACTTTGGTCAACCAAAAAGCCTGATGTAGAAGAACAAGAAGAGGGCATGCAGTACCAACGACAGGGTAAACCTCATGCTCCCAGTTCAAGTTCGAGGCGAGGCCGCAGACATGGGTGCTGTTCTCCTCTTTGGTTGGGTTGCGGACAAAGAAAGCCATCTTGTTGTCCCAATCGAGGCCACACCCAATCACTTCCCCTCCGCTGATCTCTTGCGTGTTGTGGGACCACACCTGCTTGAAGCGTCCGGTAAAGAGTGAGCGTTTTGTGCTTAAACAACGAACCAGAAGAAGAGAAACCTTTGAGCTGTTGATGGTGCTCAGGGTGTCATGCTGTTTCCTCAGGCCAACACACACATTAAAGTTGACTACCCCAAAGCCTACAGCTGAAGGGCAGACCACTCCTTGATCGTTGACTACGGTTGTCACTTCAAAGTAGTCCACTCCCTTGAACAGGATGCTCCTCATGTATTCGGCTTTTCCGTCGAGAGGCAGGTTGAAGCTCTGGGCCACGTTCTGGAAGGCTTCGGCCAGCGTCTCGGGGCTTGTGCACACGAACGGGTGGCTGGAGAGGCGGCGGTTGTCACTCCGGAAGAACCTGACGTTGAAGGGCGGGACCGTGTGCTCCTCCTCCGCCTGGCGCACAAGCCTCGACCCTCCCAGGAGATGGGTTCGTGGGACCTCAAATTCACCATTGATTCGGTAGGGCAGCGCCACCAGCAGCCTTGCCCTCAGCCGCCAGCAGCAAGGGTCTCGGGCAGAAGTGTCCCGAAAGAGTGGGGAAAGGCCAACGCTGAAGAGAGTAGGCTGGGCAGCCAAGCACAGCCTCTGGCATAATGTCTCAACGTTGCACAAGTGGCTGAAGGTGGAGCACGTGAGGCGCCACGCCCCCAGATCTTTGGCGACGCACAGGTAGGAGTGATTTGCACTACTCACATATGATAAGATGGCACAAATCAACTCGCATGGTAGGCGTAGCAACAGACAGATACGCTCCATGGAAGTATGAGGTTGTAGGAGAAAGCACGAAGCACAATGCACGCTTTTCGGCTTCAACAGGCAGCGCACAACAAGACCATTCCACCCGGATGTTTGTCCAACAACAGCCGGCCTAGCTCAGTCGGTAGAGCGCAAGACTCTTAATCTTGTGGTCGTGGGTTCGAGCCCCACGGTCGGCTATCGCTTTTTTGGTCTGTTTTCTGCCTCCGATTGCACGTGAAAAGAAGCAGCAAAAAGGTTGAGCTGCGTTACCGCACGGAAGCTGGACACCTTAGTTGTTGGATACGGCCATACTGCGCAGAAAGCACCGCTTCCCATCCGAACAGCGAAGTTAAGCTGCGCCAGGCGGTGTTAGTACTGGGGTGGGCGACCACCCGGGAATCCACCGTGTCGTATCCTTTTGGCCCTCCTTTATTTTAAGCTTCTTCATCCATCATTCGTGCCTCTTGTGTCCTTTCGTATCCTTCCTTTTGCTTCTCATCTCTGTGCACACCCTTTTTGGAAGTGCCAGGACACGACCGCTGGTGCGGCAGCTTACTCCTTTTTGCAGCTTTATTGTTCTTTTGGCTCGTCTATGTTCTTCAAGGCACTTATCTGTTCTTCTACAAACATCAACAGACAGAGTGGTCGTACAACATCTTATTGGCTGGTGCTATCATCCTCATCATCATCAGACTCACTTTCTTTCTCATCATCGCTCGAGGTGAGGGTCGAGGCCACGGTCAGGCGGAGACCGTCGGCGTACATAGACTTGCCCGAGAGCCAGTAACCGTGGCTGTTCCTTTTGTTAATCCAGCGCTGGAGACTCTCGGGCGACTCGCCGGGTATCCTCCACACCGCGTCACTGTCGCGGTCATAGATGCTCTTGTTGCATAGATGTGACGCGCGGCACACCTTCCAAATGACACTCTCCCTGGCGTGCTCGGACTTGACTTTGATGTGGCACTTCGCCTGCGAGGCCAAGGCAAAGCCCTCGCGCACCTGGCGGCACACCTCCGTGGGCACCTCCTCGGGATCCTCACGGTGAAGTACGATACGCTCAAAGAGCGGAATGACGTCGGCGTGCCGGCCGTCGAGGAGGAACCAGTCCGTGGGCGCGCCTGGATGTCCAAACCAGGTCTCACAGTCGTGCGAGAGCATCACGTACGCGAGCTCTGCCAGTCGCGCAGCCGCAGCCGTGGAGGCCAGGGCCCGCCTCATCCGTTTGGCCTGCCGCTCGGCCTCGACCACTGGCTTTTCTTTCTCGGCCAGGCGCGTCCTCGCCTGATCGAGAGCGGCGACCAACGAGGCAGCACGTGATCGATGTTCTTGCAGAGCGGGCGGTCCGGACTCGCTCAGCAGCCAACGCACCGACGCGACATGACCGCTCTTACGCGCTGCCTCGAGGCATCGGCCCTGGCAGGGACATCCGTTCTCGTGGGCCCATTGCAGGGCGGCTGCGTCGCCTGTCTTACCCAGGAGGCGGCAAACCTTGTCGCCCTTGCCCCACGAGCACCCGCTCTTGCGCAACAATGCGAGCGTCGCAAGGTCGCCGTTCTCTGCCGCTGCTACGCAGGCGCTGTCATCGCAGGGGCATCCTTGAGCAAGCAGCCACTCAAAGGTGGCGATTTGCTGGGCTTTTACGGCACGCATGCACGCCGTCGCGTCCCAAGGGCAATGATGCCTGCGAAGCCGCTCGATTACGTCATGTCGCCCGGCCGCTGCCGCTTCAGCGCACACACGCTCGTCGCAGGGGAGGCCTGTCTTGGTGGCCCATTCGACCACGTCCCATTGCTGACGGACCGCGGCCTTGGCGCACAATTTGGCGTCCATCCTGTCATGGCCGTTGTTGACAGCCCACTGCAGCACGGGGAGGTTGTGGTGGCGGATAGCAAGCGAACACAGCAGGTCTGCCAAGGGCTGCGCGGCGAGAAGGGTTTCTAGTTGGTCTATGTTGCCATCCCGCACCGCACGGCCGCAGGCGAGCCAATGCGCGTAGTCCATGTGGTGGGAAGCGTTGAAAGATTGTTGGCCCGAGGCAAAAATAAATGCCTTTTTCCACCAAATGCGTTTCGCGCAAATCTGAACTTTCAGCGGAGAATTTCAAGCGTTCTAGCGCGAAAAAATTCAACAAATTTCATGCCGTCCTTTTCCATCGCCTGGCACCGGCACAGCCAGCCCCAACCAAGCTTCACCAGCAACCCCAGTGGATGTTTGGGAGCAATGGCAACAACTCAAACATTCAGTTTTTCTTTGTCTCAGTGTGGTTTCTTGGCGGCAAAACAGTAGTACTTTTTAGGGTGGCTTTTAAGAAACACACCCACCCGTGCGGAACCGCTCAAAATGCAACTCTCGCAGTGGGCTTGCCACTGCGCCCTTTGCCTGTTGAATTGGCTGGTTTAGCACTGCATGGATGGCGTAGGCGGAGTTGCGGCGTGTTTCTTTAGCGCTTCTCAGGCACATAAAACAGCGCCGCAACTGCTCTCGTGTCAACGTTGTTGGCGTGCATTAATAAATAGTGAACAGGACCATGAGGGTGGGTAGCGGCGTGGGAACGAGGAGCGGAAGCGCTGAAGAAGAAGGAAAGCGGGCTTGGCGGCGCGGGTCTAGTAGTCCTCTTGCATCAGAAGGATCCGCTCTTGATTGACTGGCAGGTCTTCGCCCAGGAGGTAGGGCCGGTGCTGCACCATGGCAAGCATGTCTCGCGCGCTGATGGAGTTGCCCGCAGGCTGATTAAATACCGAGTGCGTGGCTGACGAACCGCCAGAGGCGGTGTTCAAGGAGGAAGAGGAAGTGGAGGCGGAGGGGGCTGCCATGGCCGACGCCGTGCCAGCACGTGTTCGCTTGCATGCATCCAGGATATCCTTGAGGTGATGCTGCCAAGGCCGACATTCATGTCAATCGACAGAGGCAAAAGGAGGTAGATAAGGGCGTGGAGAATCAGGGCGCACCTCCATGGCGTGGGTCATGAGGGCGACGGCGTCGGGCGAGATCTCGGTGAGGCCGGCCTCAACGGCTATTTTGTACATTCGGTTGCGCAGCGCCCATGACGAGGGCGACGTGGCGCCGCCAAAGTCATGCGCCAAGCGAAGGTGGTCTGCCAGGACAAGAGACAAACATGAGGAAAGGAGAAGAAAGATGAAAATGGGATGACTGAGGGTACCGCTGCCGAGTTGTCGCACGACGGGCGACGGGCGACGAGGCGCCACGCGCGTGCGCACGATGTTCGACGTGCCGGGCGCAGTAGCAGCGGCCGCGGTCTTGACGGCGGCTGACGAAGTGCGTAGCCGCTTGGCTGCAGGCTGGGCACCGATGGCACCGTCAGATTCGCGCTTGCCAAGCGATCCACTCGATGGCACGGTAAACGACGGCACGGCGCTGTAAGCGTTGCGAATGAGCGCCTTGATGAAGTTGTTGTGAAGGGCCACTGCAATTGGAACCATTGGCACCACATTCAGCTCACCCGTCATGATTGATCAAAGCCAAGGGGCGAGGGTCAAAATGAGGAAGAGAGATGGAACCGTTTTCCTGCTTGCCCTCAAGAATGGCATAGATCTGGCAGTCAAATTCATATTTAGTGAGCTTCGTGGCGAGAAAGGCGCGCAGGCACGCCCAGTACTCTTCGGCTGTCTCCCGCGAGATGTTGCCGAAAAGAGCCGCCTTGACATCCTCGGCGTCCACTCGATCCATGGCAGACAAGAGGGAGGCGAAAGCCCCTTTAATTCCACAAGTTCAAGGCCAAGCCAGCCGTGGTGAACGATAGGTGCACAAGATTTTCGACAATCGTGAAATTAATCGAGGAGGCACCAACGATCAAATTTCGATTTGAGAAATTGTTTTCTGTTGTTTTCTCCCCGGTGGAATAGGCACCCGAATTCCAACCGCCGATATTTGCTGCACACATTTAGGGCCCTCAAGGTTCTTCTGCAGTGCACACCACATGGCGCGAGCGGCTATCCTTTTCTTTGTCATCGTTTGCTTCTTTGCCCTCTCCGCTCAGACTGCCCCTCGTTGGCCCTTGCAGTGGTACCGCCCTTTGCCCGCCACAAGGCTCATGAGAAGCTCAAAGCTCATTGGCCTTTCCCCCCCCTCCCCTCTCAGGCAGTCGGAGTTCAACTTCGTCAATGTGTCGAACCGCGCCCTTCTCAACTATGGCATGGTATATAACCATCTGAAAACGTTTGTTGACAGTGTGATATCCCTCCTTTTTAACCCCGCTCCCCCAGTACTACTACAAGAGCGACGGACGTGTAACGCAGCTCCGCATTGACAACGTCAACTGTCCCGCCGGCGGTCGCTCCTTCTCCTGCCGTGTCGTGTTCGCCAAAGATGGCAACGTATGTCGCCCTCTTATCCTCTCTCTTCATTCTTGTCTTCCCTGATTGGTGGTCATTGCAGTGCTACCTGTGGGCGCCCGAGCACAACAACCTTTGCTGCCTCCTCTATCCGGGCCTGAAGGCTACGAGCCCGGGCTGGCTCTGTGCGTTGACGCGCCCTCTGCAGCTGCAGCACACCTCTGGTTGCCTCTAACCATGATTGGACTCCCATCATCATGGACAGCCAACGCCACCTACCTGGGCGTGAGGGAATACCAACACCGGAAGACCGTCGCTTGGCTGAATGTGCGCCTCCTCATGAAAGTTCCTCTTCTCTAGCTCTCAAGCACCATGTTGACTCCCCTTTTGGAAACACCACCATCATGTGCAGACGCCTCTTACGGACATCTACTACCAGACGCCGATCGACTCGACCCCTGTTGCGCTGGGCGACAGCTCGTCGGTGATCGAGTGGAACGGATTCCAGGTCATACGGCAAGATCAGAACCTCTTCAGCCTTCCGTCCGGTTGCAACAAGGCCTGTCCCGCCCTCAGTACGCGCGTCCTCACCGCTCCTCTTCTCTTGGGGTCAGAAGCTGACCGCCGTTTTCCGTTGATAGTGGCCCAAGCAGAGGAGCTGCAGAAGCTGCCAGGCGTGTCTCTCTCGCCCCAGTAGGAGGAATGCAGACAAAGTTCAACAATACTCTTCGTTTGCTAAATGATGACACGGAGGACCCAACAAGGTGGAGAGCGCACGAGGCATCATGCACGACGATCGCGCTCGTGAATCATTTAAAAATTTTTAAAATAGCCAAAACCAACGAAATTTCTAAACTCTTGAGCAACTCCTTGGCGTGAACCAAAGGCTCTTGCCGTGCGGTCTTCACGCCATCTTCATGCCGGTGTGGGGGTCGCTCTGCAGACCGCGAGTGTTGGTGCTCTTTGCATTCTCGTGGCTCGTCCTCTTTGCCTTCTACGTCTACCGTACGTCGTGGCTGGTTTCTCTGTTTTGCCTCCCCCCCGCCATGCGCTTGTTCACGTGGTAGGTCTTGAGCAGGAACGCAGTGGAACACACCCTACGCGGCCAAGTTCAAACAGAGCCTCCTTGGGGGGCTGGAAGACCAACTCACTTTTCCACTCTCGCTAAAGGGTGAAAACAACGCGAACCGGGCGTGCCGGTCGCTCCTCTCGCTCACGTACCGGTCTTTACAAGGTACCTCGTGCGCTCTCCACCTGTTGGGTCCTCCGTGTCTCCGGCCGAGATGGTGCTTTTTAGTTTTTCCTTCGTTTTCATTTTTTCCTTGGGGGCCAAAGTCGTGCACCGAGCAAAGGCAGGAAAGACGATCAACGTGATCACGGCAGCCGACCAAAAGTACTTGCCAGGCATCATCGCGCTCGTCAACTCGACCATCGTACGTAGAACTCGTACTCCTTCTTTGCCCACTCCGTTTAATCACTCTTCTCTCTCCATAGGTCCACACCAAAAACTCTCTCGCGTTCCACATCGTGGCAGATGGCGACCCGGAAAGCCTGGAGATGCTCCTTCATGCCCTCTTTCCCAAGGGCCGCTTCACCGATCAGACCGTCTCCTTCACGGTTCGTTCCACGTGTTGGAAAAGAAGAGCCATGATGCTGTTGTCAACCGCGGCTGGCCTGACGGGGCGTGATGGCCATCATCCAGGTGGCGCAATTTAACACAACGCGCGTGAAGGACCTCATCAAGATCTACGCGAACAGCATGACCGACCCCAAGGTCCATGCCAACCCCACCAACTACGCGCGCTTCTACTTCCACGAGCTCTTCCCCAAGTACTCGTTTTCTCCCTCTACGTCAGTGAGTGTGCCTCAAGCTGAGGCCTCCAGGCTCAGAGTCCTCACCCTGTGGCGCCACAGGGTGTCCACGGCCGTCTACCTGGACCCGGACACGGTCATGCTGGGCAACGTCGCGGAGCTGGGCACCCTTCTCGACCATCAGGTGCGGCGATCATCCCCCCTCCCTCTCCTCTCTTTTTCCTTTGAAGGAGCATCGCGCCTGGCCGCAAGCTCATCAACACCTGGCGTGTATGAGCCAGGACGAGTTCATCTATGCCGTGGCCCAAGGCCTGCCCCACACCTACGCTGAGGCGTTTGACTTCACCGTACGCGATGGTCGCCACCTCGTTGTTGTCCGCCTTTTGCGTGTGCACAGAGCTGATCCTCGCGCGCTCGTGCGTTGGGCCATCGCGGAGCGCAGGTCCCCGTCGTGCAGCAGTCCTTTGACAAAAAGGAGCCCTATTTCAACGCCGGTGTGGCCGTCATCAACCTCGATCGATGGCGAAGCCTCAACATGACCGGTACGCCGTGGACTCCTCGCCCATCTCGTGGGTTGTTGCTTTAACTCGCGGAGACCACCACACCAGGCGTGGTCGAGCACTGGATGAGCCTCCACCGTGACCGGCGGCTGTGGTCGTGGGGCACCCAGCCGCCGCTCATGGCGGCCTTCTACCGCCGCTACCACATGCTCGACAGCTCGTGGAATGTCCGCCACTTGGGTTCGGTCTTCTTTCTTTTCCTTTCATTTTTCAATTATTTTTTATTTTTATAATCTAATTAATTGATCTAAATCTGTGTTTATTAAAAACAACAGGAACCAAGGGAATGGTGCCTCCGCTGGTTGAGTTTGTGCGAGCCAAGGTGCTGCATTGGAACGGCTCCGGGAAGCCGTGGCACGCCGCCTGCGGGCGGGATCCGACCTGCTTCCGTGCGTGCTGGCTGCCGTTCTACGGCTCCGCGCGCATTGGCCAGGTCCTTCGTCGCTCTCCCGTCCTCGCCGCCCTATACTCGGATGCTCTTCGGCTAGCGTCTGCTTGAACCTCCATGACCACCTTAAGACTTATTTATTGAACTGTCGCACATCATTAAGAAAAGCGGGGAGGTACCTCCCAGGAGCAAAGTTCTCCCCAGGGTGCTTCCCGATGGCGAATGCCATTTCTGTCCACAACAAAGAGTCGGGCGGTCGACTTGATGTTGTCGGGCGAAGCGACGGAGTTCCCTTGCACACTTGCCCCTGTGTTATTCATTCATCCTGTGCGCATAAACACGACAATGACGACAGTCGGGACATTTATCATCTTGTTCTGCCTTTGTGCAAGCGTGGCCGGATCCTTCGTTCCGACCGGGTCGCCTTCCGTCAAGCTCAATGCGGTGTGGTCCGATCTCAACATCACCCGGCTCTACCCCACCACCGGTAAACGCCGTTCTTGAGCGGTTTGGAAAAAACACAACATGTCTCGATCTGACCATCATCGCCTGTTTGCAGCTGTGGTAGGTGAAGTCTTGTTCCAGTCCCCTGGGCTGGGGCACGCGGATGGTGTGTCGCCCGCCGTGGACCTCTCCTCTAAACGACTCTTCGTGCCCATCTATGGCCCATTCTTGGTGCTCGCCTTGTTCGTCATCATCACTATTTTCAACTGCTTTGTTGTTTAAAATCGAATCAACAGGAAAGCAAGGTGAATCTAGGCGTATTTGATCTGTCCGTTCCTGACAAAGTAACGCTGCTGAAGACCATCCCCACACCCGGCGAAAATGTCCACTCCATCCAATATGACGCCATCGCGGACACTGTGTGGATGGTCGCCTCTCTCTTCTGTATGTCTCCATCCTGCACCAAGTTGATCACAGGCTCAAACTTTGTGATTCTCCAGACGGAAGCAGAGACCATTTCCTGGTGTCCATCAACCTCACCTCTGGCAATGTCAGTACGGTGACTCTCCCAACTGGCTACAAGTCAGCTTACCAGAGTACCAACCTTCTTCTGTTTCACTTCTTCTTTGTGCATTTACTTAAATGAAACGTTCACACTTTGTTACCATTAGCGGGCCTGGGCTCACCCGCAGTGATCGACGAGAAGAACCGTGAGCTGATCCTGTCAGTGAATCATCCCATCGCTCCCGGATCGTTTGACATGGCCTACTTCCTGCTCCGGTTCAATTTGGATTCCCAGCATTTCACCATCATCACGCTCCCAGACTTGTGGCCCTGCGCCATGGTTCGGCCAGTCTCCCCGCCAGTTTGTGTGAGCGCACATGCCCACGTGTGTGCTGGGCACTAGCATCCCACTGTGTAGGCTGTGAGATTGACCTACAGATCGTTTGCGCTGCTCAGGTCAAAGACCAGCAGAGCGGCACAGTGTATGCGCTCTTTCATCCTCGCGATTACCGGCAGCAACAATTCCTGTCGTTCGGCACACTGGACACCACTACGGGCGCGCTGGAGGTTATCAACAAGTGGACCAACCCTACTCTTCTCTTTGTCATCAACTCGCTCTGCACACTCGACCCCGAGTCCAATGAGTTCTACGCAGGTACGCACCAAGCTTGCTGTGTCCCCTATCTGTACTTACCCCTGTCTGGCACGGTGTACAAAGTTGTTGGTGATGGTGGTGGTGGCCAAGTGGCCCTGGTGACAGTGTCGGCCAAGTCCGGCGAGCTGGTGAACACGGCCTACTTCCACGGTCTGTCCCCAAGAGGCCTATTCGTATACTGAATGAATGACAGACCACCAATGGCTGCCCATCCCTGGCGGGGGACACTTCAAGAAATTTGCTTTTTTCCGCACTCCCTGGACCTCAAGAAAACCTGCACAGGGAACTGAGTTTTAGTTGTGAAACCAAAAAGGCGTGAACAGGTATAGGTGGATAGGTGTATGTCATCACCACAGGCTGTGCTGCGCAACGGTGGAGCGGCAGATGTGTTTGCGGCAGGCCTTGTGCTCCTGGAGGAGCTGCTGGACATTCAATATCTCTACAAACATCAGCGGGAGCGAGGCGCTGACTGCCTACTTGTCGCAGCTGATGACCGAGGACTTGTCACACAAGAAGCGATGCGCCCGCCTTGTGCGCAAACTGAAAGCCATGAAGTTGAAGTGGTTCGACTTCTCTAACGACAATAGTTTTATGACACATTGAGCGCTCACTTTCACTTGCATTGCGCGCGGTGATCTCCTTGTCTGTGTAGCATGCGGCCACCGGTCCTAATGCCGGGTGAGGAAGCCGGCGCCCTGGCGCTGGATTGTACACAAACTCACACAGCACTCGATTTCTGCTCGCTACACTGCCTGCTCTCACCCCCCTTTGTCGCAGCCGCGCATCATTCCATTTCTCTTTGAGCCATGTACATCTAAATTCTGTAAATTCTTTTCCTCTATCGCCTATCTCCGATACAAGCAGCTAGTGTTGCTGCGCCAGAGCCGAAGTTTGTGTTGGCCATCGTCGTGGATGACTAATCCTGCAGTAGCGCCTGTGGCTCCAGCCACGAGCACCCACTCTTTTTTGCCGACAGCTGTTTGCAGCTCACACCATGTTTTCGCCGCCAACCAGCGATCCCTACGGCGGACAAGGCCCTGTGCCGCATTGGGGTCAAGGACATGACGTGGAAACTACCTTTGGTTGTTTTACTTGTCGTGCCACACGGTAAGACGCCCGTCGACGTCGTACACGGCCACAGCGCTCTTGGACCAGTAGCGCGAAAGGGCGTACGAGCACGAGATCGGGATGGTGCCGTTGAGCTCCTGCATGGCCTCGCACACGATGCGCTCCACCATCTGCGCCTCGGCTGTCCAATCGCTCTCTTCGTCGATCTCCACCAGGATCTGGTTGTCATCATCGGCATCAACATCAACATCGCCATCACCAAACGCAACAGTGAAATGGTCATCAAGTTGGTACCTCGTCGTGGATGAAGCCGATGATGCGGTAGCCCACCATGTAGAGGTCCCACATGGCGAGCTTCGCGCCGTCGGCCGCTAGGCCAGAGAAGGGCGTGTTGCACGCCTGCGTGAAGGTCACGTAGCCTCGCACTCGGCCCGTGAGCGTCGACACGCTGCTCCCGAATATTCTGTTTCGCGGTCAACACCAATTGCCATCGACATATCAGTCCACTTGCGTGTTGTCCTCAACGACAAGGGCAGGAACAGCAACGAACCGAGAGAAGAGCTTTTCGCTGCCCTGGTTGTTGCTCGCATCGATCATCTCCAGAAGCTCCGGGTTGTGGCAGGCGGCCTTGATCCCCTCCCACACCTTGTTCTGCCATTCGAGATCGCTCTTGTGCTTTGCCGTGAGCTTGAGCTTGCGCCCGCGGATCAGATTCTTCACCGCATCTGCCACAAGGATAGAAGGTCAGCCTCCTGAGTACTCAGCAGCAGAGGCGAGAGACGAGAGGCGAGAGGAGGAGGTGCGTACTGCTCATGACGCGAGGGGCCTTGAGCGCCAGCGCCGGGATGCACTCTTCCCAAGTCGTGTGCATGTTGTGGGCCACCACCGCGAACTCGCGCTCGCGCAGGTATTTGTGCAGCTCCGGGTAGACCTCGCGCGTCAACCGCCTCTTGAAGAACACCGCCTCTGTCACATCAAGCAAAAATAAATAAATAAAGTCCGAAAAAAGGGCAAAAGCGTGTACCGGTGTAGTCGAGCGTGACGCCGTAGGCGGTCTTGGCGTACTCCTGGAGGCCGCCGGCAGAGAGGCCGCCCGGGATGCCAAAGTTGATGGCCTTGGCCCGCTGGCGGAGGGTGGTGAACTTGGTCCGCAGGGTGGCATCGGAACTCTCGCGCCAGGCCATGAACTCGTCCAGCGGGACGCCCTCGAACATGGCCGCCGTGAACGAGTGCGGGTCGACCCCACGGCGAATGACGTCGGCCAGGTTGGAGAAGCCGTAACGAGCCTCGCACACCGATGCCAGCGTGCACAGCTCGATGAAGGCGTAGTCCACCGCCAGCAGCAGCCGCCCGGGCGACGCGCGGAACATCTCGCGGAAGCCGCCCTTGCGTGGCGTCTGCTGGATGGCCGGCCCGCTGCACGAGCTCCGCCCGTTGCGGACCATCACCGTGTACTCGGGGTGCACCACCGGCTCCCGCAGGTGCTCGAGAAAGGCGAGATGGCGCGAGGCCCGGTCCATCTCGACCCAGCTCCGGATGAAGGGGTGATAGTCGGCGTACTGCAGCCTGCACAGGTGTCCACCCAGGGCACTCGTGGGTTAGATCTTGTGTTGCGTTGCGTTGCAAAAGGGGAGAAGGGGAGGAGGGAGGGGCCAGAGACCAGGTCTTGGTGCCGGTGGAGAACGAGTTGCGGATGGCCGTCTTGGGCACCTTGACCGAGACGTCGTACAGGCTCTTGATTTCGCTGCGTGCCTGCGTGAGGATCTCTTTGAGCTTTTCCTGCGCGACGCTGGGCCGGGCCGCGTTTTCGAGTCGGGCGCCGTCTTCCACTTCTGTGTCGTCGTTCTCTTCCTTTTCATCGTTGCTCGCTTGGTCATCGCCATCGCCATCGTCGTCGGACTCGTCACCAGCGTCGTCACGCCTGGGTTCTTGACTCTTGCCCTCCAGGAACCGAGCCTTTTTCTTGTCCTCGTGAAACACGCCTGCGGCCATCCATTAGTTCGCCTTCAAGGTGGCTAAAAGCAAAGGGAGGCCACCTTCGAACTCGGGGTTCTCGAGCAGCTGTGCCGTGGCGTCATACAACTTCTTCTCGTAGTATCGCTGGATGCGCCGCGCTTGCCCCACGTCGATCACCATCCTACCGGCCGTCAGGAAGTTGATTGGATTTCAGTGGGTCGACCTCCACATCCAATCTGGCCACGACGTCACAATTAAGAAAAGGAAGAAGAGTTACCCGTTTCTGGTGACGTCGGCCAGGACGATGCTCGCCTTGACCTGGATGCCCTCGCTCAGCGGCCCGTAGTCCTGCGTGTGCGCGGCCATGTGGTGTTCATATGACGGTCTCGCCACTCAAGGGTATTAATGTGATTGAACCTTCATTGTGTTGTTCAGAATCTCGGCACTGTGGGGCGCCATGATGCGCATGGCCAGTCCGCACATCTCCGGATACGCATGGGCCATCAGCTTCACGTCCCGCACAGCGTCTATGTACATGAGGTCTAGCTCCTCCTCGGCGTCGATCCCTTGCGCGCTCCTGCGGGAGGAGAAAGATAAGCAGCTTGTCAACGGCGTAGAAAGAAAAAACATGGAAACGCTTGCGAGTGTGCATACCCGGTCTGCACGGGCGGGTAGTAGCGCAAGCCTCGTGGACGCGATGGTCGGAGCAGCTCCTCATTGATAAGGTCCTGAGCCAGGTAGTCGTGCAGCAGGACGTTGAAGTCTCGCGGATCCGGCCAGATATCGTCTGAACCCAGCCTGTCCAAAACCGTAAGACCTCCCTTGTCTTTGCTGTCGAAGGCAAACTACGGCCAGGAACGACGAGCAAGCGAGCACGAACCGGATGAGTGTGTCTAAGAAGCCGACGTCGCGCAGGCGGTTTTGGTTGGGCACCTCCCACCACAGCGCCAGCGCGTCTTCTTGCCCTGTACATGATGGTAAGATGGCTTGTCCTCATAACAAGAAGTGAGTTAGGTAAGGGGGGAGGCCTAAGGGAGATTTCACGGCACCGTGGCGCTCCAGGTAGCACTTTACGAGGTGAAAGTCCACAGCAGCGTCGTGGCAGACGAACATGCAGCCCCGATGGGTCACAATGAAAGCGGCCAGTTCTTGTGGACCGTCCATCACGTAGCAGCTTTCCCCTGTACTTGTGGGCAGGAAGCAGAAGTAAACGGGCTGCTACCGCTGTGTGAAGCGGACAGACCAGGGGGAGGGGGGAAGGCGCACCGTTGCTGGCGGCAAAGAAGGTGAGACGATCGACTGCATCCTCCAACTCCTCACTTGTACGAAGGTAAGCGGTGGTGGCTGCCGAGAAGCATGTTGGATTTTGTGCCCAACGTTGTGCATGCGTTCCGGCCAGGTCGTCACTCAAGTATGCTCGAAATCCAATCAGATTTTTGAACATGCCGCGCCCCACCCCCTCAAGCGGGCTTTGGCCTTCATCGAACTTGCGGTAAGGGAATGTTAGGGCGGAGAAGGACGCCATCTGGGTACAAAAACAAAACCCCCTTGGCCAGCTTGCTGTACAAAATGCTATTCTGCTTCTTCTTCGAAAAGAAAATATTTGGGCAACGTTTTTCACAGAGCGGCCTTCGCTTTTGCCGCCAAGACGAGAGCCAGCTGCCGCGACTGCGCCACCAGCTTGCCTGTGCTGTCCAAGATCTCGTAATCGGCCTCCGTGTAGCTGTTGGTCAAGTGACGGCTGTACAGGAACGTCTTGAGCGGGCCAGGGGCTGGAATCCCTCGGAAGAGAACGGTGTACTGGAGTGTGGGGACCCAGGCCTCAGGCATGGGCAACGTCAACACAGCTGGCAACACCCCGTCACCTGCAGTGGAACAGTGAGTTCTATTGTCAGTTTCCACGCCCAGGTCTACCGCCTTCGTACTCAAAAACGCCCAGCGTACCAAAGAGGGCCAGACTCTTCACATCAGGCTGTCGGCCATCGCGAAATTGGAGGTACGCTCGTCGTTCGCAGTGTTCTCCTCTAGAGGAGGGTTGTGTTCGTGGATCGTGGAAGCCAACGATGTTTTGTGTTACAGTAGCGGCAATAGCAACCTGGACACATTGATCGATCGGAGGAAGAAGCGAGTAGAGAGTGTGACGAGGATGCCTGTCGCCGCCAAGCTCTTTGGTCCATCCGTTCGCCTTGCTCAAGTCAGTGAACAGGGCTGTGACTCGTACTCGCTCTAGTGCCACCTCAACCTTTGGTCCCAAAAGGGTGAGGTTTTCATTGGGAGCAAACCAACCACCGCAGAAGAGCAAACCTCATGTGTGGACTCTTGGCTGGGCTTCCGTTTGACGCGCTGGTAGAGAATCGCCTCCGCTGATGAGCGACTCCCGCTAGCTGTGAGAGCGCTTCAATCAGCTGATCCCGACATGGCTAACAGAGTGGGCTTTGATACCTTTGATCACCTTCACCTTCACGAAGGCGTGACCTGGAGTGGCGCCAGAAAAGAACCAGGAAGTAAGGACCAGTGGGTGCGGGTGTGGCAGCACTTTCTCTAAAGCAGACAAGAGAATGCAGACTAGGTATCCGCCTGCACAAGATAACAAGAATCTGATCAGGACGGCAAGACGACAAGGTATAACATCTACGTCGACCTACCATTAGGATGATGAGGCTTTGTGTCCCAGTTCGTGGTGATGTTCGCTGCGAATGTGTGCGGCCAGCCTGCACTGGTGTTTTGGGTGGCCTCCACTTCGGTTGCAAGCACCTGCTGCACGGCGGTGTCCTTGTCGAACAGGAAGTTAGAAACGTTGTCCTGAGTGGTACTGTTCATCGGTCTTGTGATGTGTGAAGCCGAGAGACAGTCTCGGCTTTATCTTCTTGACCTCAAGCGCATGGTGCGTCTCTTTCTTTGGTTGGTGGGGAATTGACGTTGTCCTGTTGGCGCGAGAGCAACTTCCGCCCGGCGCGGGAAGACAAAAAGAAAAAAAGCAATGCGTATTTTCTTTTCTCTTGCCTGAAATCTCTGACTCATCTTGCCGACCAATCATTTATCAGACACAAAGAAGGAGCTTCAGTTGGTAGCAGTCCGAATTTCCAGCAGAAATGCTTGAAACATCATCAACCATACAACCTCTAACGCGGAGAAGCGCTGCAGTTTGTTCTTTCACCCCTCCTCGCCGTCACCTACAACTACTCGCCTACACCGTACGTTACAAGTCCTTTTGTGTTTCTTGTTCTTTCCTTCTTGTTTGTTCACACTAGATCTCTGAACCTACAGCTTTCAAGACATGGCCACTACCACCACCTCCGTGCCTGCGCAGCTCCGCACGCTGCTCCAGGAGACCAAGGCTCGTCAGATTCTTCCTGAGACATGGACTCTCCTTCACGTCAACACCACCGACACTGTGGGCGCCGCTTTCAACGTACAGTGTACCACCCCATCGTTCTTTCGATTTTTTAACTCACGCCTGGTGAATCGATGGAGCAGGTAATGGCGAAGAAGAACGTTTACGCAGTGCCGGTCTTCGACAAGAGCAGCAACTCGTACACGGGCTTCTTGGGTCTGAGTGATATCGTGCACCAGATCGTGCACTTCTTCGTTGCCAAGGCCAAGCTGGCCCATGGCGACCTGGCAAAGTCAGGAGACATTCACAAGCTTCTGGTCGCCTCTACCTTCAACCAGACCGACGCTGAGAACATTCAGCACAAGGTCTTCAACCACCCGCTCGCCGACCTCGTTAGTACGGGCCCTACCCTACACCTCTCCTTTGCGCGCTGTAATTAATCACGGAGTTCTCCACTCTTGCTAGACGTGTCGGGCACCAACAGTTGGAATCCTGTAAGCCACGCCGCCTCGCTCCAGGAAGTGATCGACGTGCTCGTCCAGAAGAAGGTTTCCCGCGTGCCTCTCGTGAATGATGTACGTTCTCACCTCCCCAAAAGGAAAAATGGCGCATGCTCACTCATCAGGCTTGTCATCGCAGGAGGGACATGTGACGGCAATCATCTCAGAGTCAGCAATCTTGCGCCATCTGGCCGCTCACTTGGATCAGTTTGGCGACTTTGCCGAGGCCACGTTGTCCGGCGCTGTGAAGCATTCCCCACTCCTTCAACCTTCTGACATGGAGGAGAGCACCGTCGCCTGCTTCGCCAAGCTCGATTCGCACAAGACCTCGCACCTCCCGCTCACCGCTCACGGCAAGCCCCAAGGTGAGCAACATTCTTCTCCATTAATCCGGTCTTCTCAAATTTGACGTCGCTGACTTGGGTGTTTGGGGCGGGCCAGGCAACCTGTCGGTGAAAGATATCAAGGCAGCGGACGAATTCGTCAGGCTGATCCAGCCTGTGGGCGAGTTCGTGGCCTACATCCGTCAGCAAAACATGAAGGCCGTTCACCCCTACATGCACGCCAACAACACCGACACTGTCGGCAGGACCTATGGCCGTTTCGCCGCTACGGTAAGTTTTTGCTGCGACCGCTCGTGGCCCACGGTTGGGTTTCTTACTGATCTGTTCACGCTTCAATGTACAGGGAGTGCACACAATGTACCTCACCGACATGCCGCACGAGGAGTTGGAGAAGACTTCCTCCTACCCTCCCGTGGGCGTTATCACCCTCCATGACCTCCTCGCTCCCCTGAGCTTGCCTTGAAGGCTTTTCCAGAGGTCTCATGTCTCGTCGGTGTTGTTTGCACTTAACATGTACAATTTTCATTTTTCAAAATCAATGCGCACGATGATGGGCTCCACGACCCCCACAGGGGTCACCCACATCTTTTCATGTCACAGTCAGCACCAGGGCGAAATACTGATAGAAAACATTTTTTAAGATTTAAAACAATGTGCCGACAACGACGTAAATTAAGTCGGCACCGACACTTCTTGGTTGGCTTCTGCGTTGCACAAGTGCGCAGGCGTTCCGGAAGGGGACACCTGGAAGCTCTGGCCCCGCACGGAAACGCGAAAGAGGAGCGCCACCTCGCTTTCTGTGTGGCCTTGTTGTTGGACCTCCCCCTCCCCACATCGAGCGTTTTCACGAGATGGCATCCTTCGCAGCCACTCTCTACACTCAGGTTTCGCATCTTCACCCTCCCCGCCAACAACCCCGGCCACCTCTTCCAAAGCTTCTCACTCCCCCCCCCCCCGGTCTCTTCCTCCTTCTCTTCCTCCTCTTGGCGTGTTGGTTCGCTCTGGTCGCACAGGGGACGCGCGTGTGGGTGCCCCAAGGCGTCGATGCTTGGGTGCCTGGCATCGTGGCCGAAGATGAACTGCAGGACGGCGGCAACGGACTCGTAAAAGTCGAGCTCGTTGTTGAAGATGAAGACAACGAAGACGACTTTGAAACGACCTCGGGCAAGGTGCGTGCCACCCCCTCTCTGCTCCTTTTTTAAAATCGTTTTTAACAAGTTGCATGCGTAGGTCGTGGAGGTGAGCAAAGCCGGTCTGCTCATTCGCAACCCCAAGGTACGTGCATGTGTCAGCGTGTGGGCCAACTTGCTGCCCTGATGTCTAAAACCATCTGGACTTTAGATCCAAGACGGCGTGGACGACCTCACCACGCTCAGTTACATGCACGACCCGGCCATCCTCCACGCGCTGCATCTGCGCTATCGCCTCGACATGATCTACTCCTACGCGGGGCCCATCCTCATCGCTCGTACTCTCTCTTTGCTCTCCTCCTGTTTCAGCTTCTACTTGAACCGACCAAGAGCTCACCTCTTCCGGACCGGCTGTGTGACAGTGAATCCATACAAGGACTTGGGCGGGCTCTACAGCAAAGAGATGATGGACGCCTACGTGGGACAGGCTCAGGGCAACCTCTCCCCGCACGTGTTTGCCATCGCTGAGGAGGCCTTCCGCACCATGCGCATGGACCGCTCCAACCAGTCCATCCTCGTCTCGGGCGAGTCTGGTTCGTCGCCGCCGCCACCGTCGTTATCGCCTCGGTCTGACAGACCCGTGGTCGGTGGGGACTACAGGGGCGGGCAAGACCGAAACAACCAAGTATGTGCTGCGTTACCTGGCCGCGATGGCGTCGGCCACGTCGGGCGTGCGCGGCGGGACCAAGGGTCAACTGCCTCCGCTCGCGCACAAGGTGCTCGAGTCCACGCCCCTCCTCGAGGTACAGATCTCCCATCACCATTATGTCGTCACCGTGGCGATGATCGTGGTGGTTAACGTGATTGTGGTGGTGTAGGCGTTCGGTAATGCGCGCACGCGGTTCAACAACAACAGCTCTCGATTCGGCAAGTTCATCGAGATCTGGTTCTCCAACGAGAGCGGCTCCATCTGCGCCTCGGCCCTCCGCACTGTGCGTGCTGCCCTCCTTCCAGCCAGTCGCGCCGCAAGAAGGCCGAGCAACCAAGTCTTTTGACTCACCCGTCACGCGCGTGGTGTGCGTTCATCTCCAGTATCTTCTGGAAAAGTCGCGCGTCGTGCGGCCACCGCTTGGGGAGCGCAACTTCCACTTTTTCTATCAGCTCCTCGCCGGCGCTGACGCCCAGATGGTACGCGCGCACAAGAGATGATGCGCACAAAGAGCTTTGAAGCCGGCCCCATGTGAGGCGCAGTGTTGCGTGATTGGTTGATCATGTCCTTTCCATCACCGCAGAGGAGTCAGCTGAAGCTCAAGCGACCGGAGGAGTACGCCTATTTGGCGCAGAGCGAGTGCTTCACCGTGGAGGACGTTGACGACAGCCGCGTGTTCAAGCAGACGCTCAACGCCATGCGCGTCATCGGCCTCACCGAGAAGGTGTGTGTGTTCGACCCATTACAAAGGGTGCCTTGAGGGCTAAAAGACGATTGTGTGTGTGTTGTGTGGTGCAGGAGCAACAAGAAGCATTCAAGGTCGTTGCGGCCGTTCTCCACCTGGGCAACGTGCGGTTTACCGAGGACAATCGCGAGTCGGCCGATTTGGCCGACGAGTCTGACGCGAGCGGCCGGCCGAGCGGGCCCACCAACAACGCCTCGCTCAACATCGCGGCCGAGCTGCTGGGCTGCAACGCGGCCGACATTGCCAAATCCATGCGCGAGCGTACCATCACCGTCGGCGGTACGCTCCCTTAACATGTTTTGCGTTATTTATTTATTTATTTATTTATTATTCTTAAACCCATTGCTTGCTCGCCACAGGCTCGAGCGGGCCGGAGCGAGTGACGACACCGCTCAATAAGGCCAAGGCCGAGCAGTCTCGTGACGCACTTGCCATGCTCCTCTACTCATCCCTTTTCGACTGGGTCGTCCTGCGCATCAATTCTTCCCTCCACGAGGACTCGTCTTCTTCTTCTTCTTCTTCTTCCTCTTCCTCTTCTTCATCGAATCACAGCGCTCAGAGCTCGGCCGCCTCCTCTGTACGTTGTCTTCGCTTTCATTCTTTCTTCGTTGTTTTTTTCTTCTAATTTGTCTCGTCTCTGTCCCTTGCGGCATCAACGCAGCTATCGTCCTACTTTGGAATGGGCGGCAGCGGCGGAGGTGGCGAGCGACGAGTGAAGCTGGGCGCGTCGCGATCGACCGAGGCATCATTCATCGGCATTCTCGACATCTACGGATTCGAGAGCTTCGAGACCAATGGCTTCCCGCAGTTCTGCATCAACTACGCCAACGAGAAACTGCAGCAGCACTTCAACCAGCACATCTTCAAGTTTGAACAGCGCGAGTACATCAAGGAGAAGATCGATTGGTCCTACATCAATTTTTCCGATAACCAAGGGTACCTTTTTCTATTATCATTTTTTTTTTGTTCAAACATTTTATTTGACAAATGCTGTGAAAATTATTTCTAACTTGTTATAAATAAAAATAAATTTCTTGTGAAGGTGCATTGATCTCCTTGAGAACAAGCCCTTGTGCCTGCTTGCTCTCCTCGACGAGGAGTGCCGCTTCCCCAACGGCTCAGATGCCTCCTTTGCCGCCAAGGTCCGCAAGGCACACAAGGAAGATGACTTCTTCGCCATTCCGCGCTTCTCCCAGACCGGCTTCACCGTCAAACATTACGCTGGTACGCCCCGGGCCCGCCCTTCCGCCTTCTGTCGCGCGGCGTGCTTGACATTCCATGCGCAGGTGACGTCACGTACGAGGCGCAGACGGGCTTCCTCGACCGGAACAAGGACGTGCTCGTGCCGGCCCATCCGCTCATCCTCCAGGCCTCGTCCAACCCCTTTGTCAAGGTGCGCCCGCCATCTTGCTCTCCTCCGGCTTGATGGCTGACCGACACGGGCGCCAACATCACGCAGATGCTGTTGTCGTCGCGGCCCGCGGCCCCGTCAAGCGGCGCCGGCAGTGGTGGGTCGTCGTCGCCGGTGGTCCAGCCGGCGAGCAACTCGGCCCGCCTCCTCGGCGGCCTCGGCTTCGGGAAGGGCGGTGGCTCGAGCACGGCTGCCGCGCAGGCGCGCTCGGGCTCGGGCGCCGGGAAGTCGTCGTTCCAATTCGTGGGCGTCATCACGCAGTTCAAGGAGTCGCTCGGCCTGCTCATGGACTCGATCGGCGCCACGCAGCCCCACTTTGTGCGGTGCATCAAGCCCAACCTGGAGCAGCGCGCGGACCTGTTCGTCAAGCCGCTCGTGCTCAACCAGCTCCGGTGCGGCGGCGTCATGGAGGCCGTGCGCATCTCCTCGGCCGGCTATCCGTCGCGTACGTCCTATGCCAAGATCTACGACCGGTACAAGAACCTGATCAAGCACACGCCGGGCCAGGACGACCGCGAGTCGTGTATGATCCTGTTCGAGGCCCTCAAGATTCCCGCCATCGAGCGCCAGTTTGGCAGCACCAAGCTCTTCCTCAAGTCCGGCATGGTGCGCCATGGATCATCTCCTCCCCACCTTTGCGCTTGGGAGCGTGCTCAAGTCGTCTCGTCGTGGACGCGCAGATCGCCCACCTGGAGAAGCTGCGCACGATCCGGTTGAATTGGGCCGCGGCCGTGTTCCAGAAGAACTGGCGGCGCATCCTCACCCAGCGCTGGTACGTCGCCACGCGCCGTCTCGTCATCCGCGCCCAGGCCCGTACGTGCCCCCGCTTGCCCCTGCCCTAAAGCATTGTCTGATCATGGCCTCATATACCCTGACGACAACAACGACCATGGCAGAGGCGCGCGTGTTCCTGGCCAAGCAGGAGAAGGTGCGGCTGCGACGGGACCGCGCGGCCACCGTGTTCCAGAAGTACGGCCGCGCGTGGCTCGCCCGCCGCGAGTTCAAGGCCACCATCCAGGCGGCCCTCCTCTTCCAGAGCGGTGCGTTCCCTCCCCCCTCCGAGATCGAGCTCGGACTCGAACCCGCGCTTGGCCTGGCTTCTGATCTGAGGCGCCTGGGCGGCCGGGGGCGGCAGTCTTCCGAGGCGCCTACGCCAAGCGTAAGGAGGAGGAGCGACTGCGGCAGGCCGAGGAGCAGCGGCGTCGCGAGGAAGAGCAGCGCCGGCAGGAGGAGGTGCGGCTGATGAAGGCCGAGGACCACTACAGCCGGGCCGCGGCCAAGGAGTGGCGGCGACAGGACGAGGAGCGCGCGCGGCTCAAGCGCGAGGAGGAGGAGCGTCAGCGGCAGGCCGAGGAGGAGAGGCGAAGGCGCGAGGAGGAGGAGCGACGGCGGGCGCGGCGCGAGGAGAAGCTGCGCCGGCAGGAGGAGGAGCGCATCAAGGCGCGCGAGATGGAGGAGCGCATGAAGCAGGAGATCATGAACGGCAACAAGCAGCAGAGGGAGCTGCTCGAGCAGCTCAACGAGCTGCAGCAACGGCACGGAGCCGAGGTCGAACAAAAGGACCAGCAGATCGCCAAGCTCGAGCGGCGGCATGCCAAGGAGGTGGCCGGCCTCACGGCCGCGCTGCAGCAGCAGACCGACGAGGCGGCCGAGCGCGTGCGGCGGCTGCAAGATGAGCGCCAGGCCGAGCTTGAGCGCGTCGCCACCGAGTGGCAGCGCAAGCTTGACGACCTCGCTTGGCGCCACGAGCAGGAGCGCCAGGAGTGGGAGCGCGAGCGTGCTGCCTGGGCCGCCGAGCGCGCGCAGCTGCGGGGCGAGGTCGAGCAAGCGCGCAAGACCAACGAGGAGCTCGAAGCCGAGCTCAAGGTCATGGAGGAGCGCCAGCGCGGCATTGTGCTCGAGGCCATGACCAAGCAGGACGAGGAGATCGAGACCATGGCCACCCTCGTCGCTGGTTCCACCGACGAGGGCCGCAAGCGCCTCCTGGGCCTCGTCCTCGCCGACGAGCGCGGCTTCGTCTCCGGCATGCCCGTCCCTGCCGTCGTACGGTCCCGCTCTTCATTTTTCTGTCGTCTTTGTCGACACCTTCGTTCTTTATTCTTTATTCTTATTTTATAATTTCTATTTTATTAATTCATTTATTGCCCAAATCAGGTTTCGTTCCGGTTTTTGCGGCACTGGGGCGAGCTGTCGCTGTACCTGTCGGCCAATCAGCAGTCCTACCTGCTGCCCTACACCATCAACAACCTGCGAGCGCTCATCCAGAGCAACTTGCACGACAACTCCCTGCTGGCCTACTTCACCTCCAACATCCTGCTGTTGCTCCACCTCCTTCGCAAGGAGCTCGCCCTCATCGCCTTCACCAAGACCCGCCGCGCGCGCGGCCACGAGCGCAGCTTCTCGTCCCTCTCGTCGTCCCCGCGCCACCGCCGCTCGCTCTCTGTCGCGCGCATCGCCGACGCCGCTCTCGAGGGCGCCTCTGGCGAGGCCGACCCGGACGCCGTCGACGCCGACGCCGATGCCTACACGCTCCACCTGCCCCCGCTGGACACGTCAATCGTCAATCCTTACCTCCTCTTCAAGTGCGTTCTTGTCGTCGATGTCGCTGTTGTTTGCTGATTGATCGTGACTGATGATGAGAACGACCAACACAACACAAAGCAAACTGGAGGAGGAGACGCTGGCGGCCAGCGAGCCGCAGGGCAAGGAGGCCGACGGCGACAACGAAGTCGAGGGCGACGGCACGGCCCTCGTGGACGAGGGCCCCACGGAGGGCCTGCCGCCGGTCAAGTGGTTCGAGCGCGAGCTCCGCCGTCTCCTCCGGACGGCGCTGACGCTGGTCCACAACAACCTGCGGTCAGCCCTGCGCAACGTCCTGCAAAAGGCCGTCTTCGAGAGCGCGCCTAAGCTCAAGAACCCGCCGGGCGGCCGCGGGCCCCGCCGGTCGAGCAAGACGCCGACGGAGGAGACGGTGGCGGTGGAAGAGGAGGAAGAAGAGGGCTACATCTCCATCGAGCAGATGACGACGATGATCGACTACTACCAGTCGACGTCGCCGTTCGCCTCCAAGGACGACAGCCAGCGCGCCAAGACGGTCAACATGATCAGCGTCATCTCCATCCTCAACTACTTCCTCTACGTCCTCCAGTCCAACTTCATCGACTTTGCCATCGTCAAGCAGTTCTTTGAGCACACCTTCTCGTTCATCGGTCAGGACCTCCTCCTCCTCCGTCTTCTCTCGCTTCTCTCGTTTCTCTCTCTCTCTCTCTCTCTCTTTTTCTCGCACTTTCTCGAAGCGCGACGCTGACGTCACCGTCATTGCTCTCGTTCTCGTGATTGTCGTGCACGCGGCAGACTCGTTCCTGTTCGACATCCTTCTGCTGCGCAAGGACCTCTGCAGCCGCAACAAGGGCTACGAGATCAAGTGCGTGCTGCGCTTCCCCCTGTTTGCCTGCGAACGAGAAGAATGTACTAATGATGTGCGGGGGACAGGGTCAACCTGCGCAAGCTGGAGCGCTGGGCCGAGGAGACGGGCGCCGAGTGGGTGGGTCGCGCCGGGTCTTGCTTGATGCACATCCAGCAGGCCACGGGCGTGCTCCTCATGTCCTATGCCGAGAAGCGCAAGCTCTGCACAGACCTCGCCACCCGCCGCGCCAAGTAATCCTCCGCGCCTCTCCCCCCTCTCTTCATTTTCTTCTTCGTTTTCGTTCTTTTGGCTGATGGACGAGCTCGTCCGCTTGGGGGGATCACAGGTGCTCGTCGTTGAACGTGTTCCAGATCCGGCAGCTCCTGTCCATGTACACGCCCGATGTGGGCGAGGACAAGATCCCGCTCGACCTCATGGCACGTCTCTACGATGGGCTCACCCCGGCCGGCGGCGACAAGACACGACGTCGCCCGCGGCAGCTCCCGCCGCCAGCCGACCAGGGCGCGCTCCTCATCGACTCGGGTAGGACACCATCATCCTCATCCTCATCATCATCATCATAGCGCCATGTCTTCTTCATTGTGATCATCACCATTTGACGTTTGTTGTGATGTGCAGCGGTGGTGGGCGATGTGAACATCTCGACGATGCACTACGTGGAGTGCAAGGACGTGCTCGCGCTGCCGCTCCCGCAGACGATCAAGCAGTCGCTTCAGGCTCACGAGAAGGAAAAAGAGGAGGAGCTCCGCAAGCTCCAGCAGCGCGCCGATGAGGATGCCAAGAAGAAGAAGAGCCGTCTCCAGCACCGCAAGTCCATGGTCTTCTGGTAGTGTTCGGTCGCGAATTTTTTGTGCAGCAAATACGGAAGGGGGATGACCCCTTCTTCTTCCATAATATGTACATGTACTGGTCCATGACCCCGTGGCCGGGGTAGACATCTGGTGGTGCCAGTTTCCCTAGAAGCAAGCGGGCAAGAGGAAAGGGTGGTGGAGAGCCTGGCCAGGTTTGATCCTCGTGATCGGACTCCAAGAGAGCAAGCCACGGGCCAGCTCGATCCCGTCTTCTGTACACCACGGGGCAGGTTTCCAGTCCTCTCCCGTGGGAGGTGGACCATACAACACCATATCCTCAGGGGCCCTGCATCAATCCAATGTTAAGGTACTATTATATGAAAGAAAATCTGGGGAAGAAGGGTTTACGCACCCAACAGTGTGGACCCATTTAAGCATGTAAGCGCGGACTCGGCCTGGTGGAGCCTTATGTATCTGTTCCACAACCTCGTACGCTGCATCGTCTGAGCAGGGGTACATCCACAGAAGCTGGCCAATCATCAGTACAACAAGTCAGTCAGAACAACAACTCGCCCAATAAGGTAGTCAAAGGGATGTACGGCTGCACAAGCATCGAGTGCCTATTCCACCACCACAACCACCACACCGTTAGTCATATTGCTTAAGAAAGTGCAGTTGGTGGGAAGGTGACCTGCAAGAGCTGACGGAAGTAATTTCGCAAGCAACCAGGTGAACTGTCTGCAGAGCCATCAATGTACTCGAGCACAAGGCCGCTGTTTGTGCTTATCAAAGGCCCGGTCAAGCAGCCGCACGATGCCCGGACATCCCTTGAGCAGGCGAAGCGCGTCGTATTCCTTGTAGAGGCTGGGGTTGTATTGGCCACGACTTGAGCACAACCAGCTCTCCTGTGCTGGTGTTCCGCCCGAGCTGAAGCTTTGTAGCTTTGGATCCCTGGAACTAGGAAGATTAGTGTGCTGAAAGCTAGTGAAGGGTGACACGCTACCTGGCCTATGGCATGCTTGGGGAACATCCAGTACTGCGCGCCGCTCTCGGAGCATGTCAGCAGGCGCCCATTGGTAGGAATCTCCCTTGGCAACTTAGCTTGGACGCCCTCTGTGCTCGTGGTCTTGCCTATCTTGGATCGGTCCTGCGAGACTTGGTTCCTCGTTCCTCTTTGGGACTGCTGGCTGCCTGACCTTGCTAGGCCGCTGCTTGTACCGCCTCTGTTGCCCGGCCTTGTTCTTCGGTCGCTGCGGCCTCCACCACGGCCGCGGCCACTGCCCCCGCTGCCACCACGTGCATCGTGTGGGCCAGGTGGTTTCGTATTCACTGGAGTCTGCTCGCGAGACACGGCGTAGATATTGGCCTTTCGTCGAAACTCCTGAATGGAGGAGGTTTTGGCCAGTCGGGCGACGTTGATCCCGTGCAGGCGCAGGTACCAGAGAGCACGGAAAATTAAGACCAGCTGAGCCGCTGCCAGTGGAGTAAGAAAATGACCCTAGTGAGTAAACACAGTTGATCCAGCCAACCGCCAACAAGGATGGGGAACGAACGTTTGTCCGCTGAGTACTGGAGAAGGAGATGTGGAGTATACTCGATTTTACCACCACGTTCGTGGGTCACCATGCAGTAAAGCATGAAGCGACAGCCTGCCCAGTAGATGCCAAACGCGAGTGGCTGCTGGATCTGCAGCTGTACCTGAATCTTGCAAATAAGATGCATCTCATAGCATAGTGTAGAACTGACACAAAGTTATGATCATATGGTGGAGACAGCACGTGAAGAGAAGGTCAGTACGCACATGTCTGATAGGTTGTCTTCACTTTTATTGTGCTCCACTGCGGCTAGGCCTAAATACACCAACTCGGAGAGGTGGCCAGAGGGGAGTTGATCTGCAAGGCAAGCCAACGTGCTGGCTGTATAGCCAACTAAGCCATCTGGATGCCATACGTTCCCCACAGTAGGCCGCCTCGGCGAAGACTTGCTTGCCAGAAGCCGCTCTGCCAACTTGAGGAGATCTTCTTTGGACATAGCCGTCAAAGAGGCAGGATAATGGCTGTCCTTTTCGGTTCCTCGCCTGACGTCAAAGAGCATTAGTCAAAGGCACAGACCATCATGGAGCGGTAGTTGGTAGGAGGTACCAGGCCCTGTCAATGTAGTCGGAGCATCCCACAGTGAAGCAAGAGTAGAGCCAGAGGTACAGTTCCATTTCGTGGGTGCCCTCGCCCGCGACACGTGAACCGAGCCTTTGAGGCGTGTCGTCGGTGATAAGTCGGCCCAGTTGGCCGGCACAAAAGCAAAAGTTGGGGTCTTCCGTGTCGAAGTCGAACGCGTCGCCCTCGAGCCCGTGCAGACGGTACGGCGAACAGTTCTGAAAATGCAACTGGAAGCCGATCTGTTTAAAAGGGTGTCAGTGCTGACGGTTGATCCCTGTTCAAGTTGTAGTGGGCGTACATCAGGATCACATGGCGCCAGTATCGTTGTCTCTAACTGGGAGGGCAAAACGAAATGACGGTGGGCAAACACGCGAGTGATCCATTTGCACTCAGCTGTGAGGTCGAGCTCGACGTCGATTTCCCCCTGTCCGACTATGCGTGCGTCCCCAATGTGCAGTTGCAGTTGGAGCACAGTAGCAGACACCTTTTGCTGCTCGGGGAAGACCTCGGGCGATTGGAGACTGTTGCTCCCTGAAGACACTCGCGCCGTAGCAGCTCCAGCAGTTTTCGGTATTCACCTCTCTTCCGTGAGTTGGACGAAGTTGGGGTGGGCTCTGTCGGCGAGGTTGGATGTACCAAAATGTTCACAAGTGATGCGGAGGTCAGAAAGATTGATTGCTGGTCTCTAACCAGCAAATCAGGTCCCGTCCGTACCTTCTACCCTTATGATGTAATTCTCACCACCATACGTAAGGAAGGAGCCACTCTTGGTCAGAAGGTATTTCATATCATCGGCTGTAGCACCAATCAATTCGTTCCCCGTTTCCCAAAAGAGCCGCACACCATCCTCGCGGAACAGTTTAAGTGACATGCAGTCGCTCACGACCAGCGTTTTGGTGCCAATGGTGAGAGTCCCACGAATTCCATCTCCAAAGTGCAGGATCGCTTCCTTTTGCATTAAAACAAGAGAATTCTTTGATTTATTCCGCAGCGCCTCTTCGCGCCTTTTTTGTTCATCTGTGTGTAAATCTGTTAAGGCTTCACTTCGTTGTTGTTGTTTATGAGAAACGTCAAAGGTCTGAACTTGAGTACAGATCTGCACTTGGCAAAACCAACAAAAAGCAAGACACGCGCAACCAGATGACACAAGAGGATCATCACGTTTCACGTGGCACACGGCACGAAACGAGACGGAACGAAACGAGAGCCAGACATCGCCATCACCACCACGAGCACAACGTGCAAGCACACGTCACGCACCACAGGGTGTACGTGCATAACTGGGGGGAAGAGAGAACTGTTCATCAACCATTCATCGCCGTTTGCAAAGCGTGTGGTACCTTTTTGGTCTTGCCCCTCCGCTCGCCGAGTCCTCGCTAGTAGGGCGAGCCTCGGCTCTTCTTGAGCTGAACCTTGAGCCGCTTGTCACCCACCTGCAAACCGTCCATGTTCTCGATAGCCAGGCGCGCCGAGTCGGGCGACGCGTAGCTCACGAATCCTACAGTCGAGAAAACAGGGAAATAAATAAATAAATGACTAAATAGGTTCCCACAGCGTTGGCTGGCGTACCAAAGCCCTTGCTGACCATGGTCATCTTGTCAAGGAAGACCTTGACACTCAAGATCTGGCCAAAGGGCGAGAACAGAGTCATCAGGTCTGTGTCCGTGTAATGCGTGGGCAGATGGTAGATGAACAGGTTGGCTCCCGGGGGTCCTGCATTGAACACGGGACACGAGCGCGCAAGGTCGGTCGGTGAGTGTGTAAGGTTACGCTTCTTTGGCAGAACTTACCCTGAGCTTGGCTGCTGACGCCGCTAGAACGCGTTGCAGCCGCAGCCGCGGCCATAGCGCCCACGTTCATGCTCATGCTGTTCAACACTGGAATAGAAGGACATCATGGGTCAGGCACAACTGCAGGCGAGGGGCCAAGTCAGGGTGGTGACGTACTGCTCATCTGCTGCAGACCATCACCATGGGCGGCACGTTCAAGCGCTCAAGGGTGAGACTCAAGTCGAGGAAGTGTGAGGAAAATGAGGGAGAGAGATAAAGGGGACGCACATCGACTCCGGCGGCAGCGCCGTATTGGCTGTACTGCTGGGCCATCAGCATCTGGAGCTGCAGCTGCTGAGCCTGGAGCTGAGCAGCCAGCATGGCAGCGTCCTGGCCCATTCCAGCATTCTTTCGGCCACCATCAGCGAACTTGACGGTCAGGGGGTTGGTTTGACCCTGCGAGTTGGAGCCGAGAGAGTCACGTCAACGATATGTTGTCTCAGTCCACAAGCAGGCTAGCAATACCTGGAAGAACATTTGGCCATTACAGCCGTTAATGGCGTTGAGGGCATCTTCCCGCCGCTCATACTTGACAAAGCCGCAGCCGCGCGAGGATCCGTCCGGCTCGCGCAGAATGACCACCTCAATGATCCTGCCGTAGGGCTGGAAGATGGCCCGCAGGGAGTCCTCCATCACATTCCTAGGCAGCATGCCGATGAACAGCTTGTACTCACCCATACCCTCGAGCGGCACCGCGCCAAAGTTGGTTGGGGCCGCTACTGCAGAATATTAGTGAAAGTGCGCAGCTGTTGAGCTTTGTGAGAGGGAGGGGGGGAGCTACCTGGAGCGCTGAATCTGTCGGGTCCGCTGCTACCCTGGGCGTACTTGACCTGAATAGGGCTTGTCATTCCTGGAAGGGTCTGCTTGTTGTGAAGCGTCTCGATAGCCAGTTCAGCTGAATCGGCATTGTCGTAGGTCACAAACGCACAACCTGTCATAGAAAGAAAAAGACTGTTAATTGGTCATGTGTTCTGCCAAGTGATAAAAAACTGTACGAACCTCGAGATTCGCCCGTGGCACGGTTGCGAATGACAGCCACTTCAACAAGATTACCGAAGGGAGCAAAGAGAGGAGTGATGTAAGGCTCCGTCATCGCCTTGGGCAGCTGTCCGATAAACAGCTTGACCGCGCCGAAGGGCCTGCTCAGGCTGGCCAACTGCTGCTGTTGCTGCTGCATGGCCGCAAGAAGTGAGGGATCGGCGGTGTAGGTAACGGGAGGAGTCTCAGTGGCGCTTTTCTGCTGAGATGAGTTGGCCTTATCCGAAGGCAATTCTTGATACGGCTTGTCATCTGAAGATGCTGACGACGATGTGGGCTGTGCCGACGATTCCGTATGCGTCTTCTCCTCCGCAGTGTTTTGCACAGGGGCGGCAGCATCCTGGGCGGGTGCTGCAGATGATTGTTCGGCAGTGGGCTGTTCCATGTGTGAGTGTGAATTGGGCCTGTGCCTCGAATTGGCCGTGAAAAAGGTGGTCCGTCCTTCCTGCAAAAATTCTGCACAAACTCTTACCACAGAGGAGCACGCCAAAAGACAGATGGCAGGTTGGATTGTGTTGGCTCTTCCTTGTAGCTACCCCCTGCGCTCACGTGCATGTGCTGCCGTTTTTTAATGTAGATGAAGAACGAAGCGCACTGGTGATTGTGCTCGATACCAATCCCTTAGCTTGGGCAACCTCCGGGTATGTTACCTCCCCGTGCTTGTCCTTCCGTTGTGGGTGTTCTTTGGTTATTAGGTCCTGAGCTAAGGCGTTGTGGCAGTCTGTCTTTCTCGCAGTTTCTTGACCACTTCTTCACCTTCCTTCGTGCCTACTGCCTCCTCAACGACCGCAACCAGCTGGCTGTCATCAGCGCTGATGGCTACGGCAGGTAGGCCGCAGTTGATTTTCCTCCAGACGTCGCGAGCTAACTCTGGACCCCTCTGCAGTCGCTTCCTCTATCCCGCCGCGGAACCAGAGAGCAGTTCCAGCCAGACCATCAATTACACTTCGCTGCGTGACAACCTCCTTGATGCATTGGCTGAGCTGCACACCAATGTCGCTGGCAAGCCCGCGTCGACGTTCTCGGCCTTTTCCGGCGCGCTCAGCCTCGCACTGTCCTGTGCGCCTTTCCTCTGTCTCGCCTGTTCATTGACCCGACGCACTTCCTCACGAGGGCTTTGCATTGCACCAGACATCAACCGGCTGCACCGAGAGAAGCGCGGCTTGACCCCACGTGTGCTCTTGTTCCAGGCCGCCCCTGACTCTCCCGCCCAGTATATCCCGACGATGAACTGCATCTTTGCCGCTCAGAAGATGGTGCATTCTCCCTCAGTCGTGGTCGAATGATCGCCGCTCCCCGCCTGCGCGCTCACCCGGACGGATCCCGCTGTTCAGGAACTGCTCATCGACTCGTGCGTGTTCGCGGGCGAAGATTCCACTCACGGCCAGCAAGCCGCACTGCTCACGGGAGGCCTGTACTTGAAGCCCACCAACCCGGATGCACTCCTCCAGTACTTGTTGGTGCGGCTCTGCGTTCTCTGTAGAGTGGGATAGGCGAAGTTCATGACCGTGAGCTGATGCTTGGCCTGCAGTCTCTCTTCATTGTCGACCCGCAAACGCGCCAGTTCATGAACTTGCCTCTGCAAGCCGACGTGGACTATCGTGCGGCCTGCTTCTGCCACAAGGAGGCCGTCGACATCGGCCATGTATGCTCGGTGTGCCTCTCTGGTACGACAACTTCATTAGACTCTCTCGCTCTTTCTTTTAAGTGCTCACTTCAGCCACGCGCCAGTTTTTTGCAAGTCGGCCGTAGCGTGTGCCACATGCGGGTGCGTCGCTTTTCCCATTGGTGTTGTCGCGAGCCGTATCCCGTTGCAACAAGCCATTTTGCAAGTTTTGTTAACGGATCTCTTTTTACAAAACTTGCACCGTCCCCGGCCTTGTGCTTTTCGTGTCTCATCTCATTTGCACATCTTCTCTCCCTGTACAGCTCTAGCTTTGCGTCTGGTGGCCTGCAGCGACGAGGAGTGGCGGGCAAGCGGCGAGCGCGAAAGTCGCTCGATGCGTGACCGGGACCGGTACTGACAGTCGGAAAAGGAAGAGAGCCCACGGAAAAATGTTATGGTTTGATCACCAGGTTAAGTCGTAACAGGACACGGGTAACCCAATTGTTAATGTTTAGAAATATTGAATAGCCTCTGGCTCATGGCGCCACCAGACTGGCCTTATTTGCGCCACCTCGCTCTTCAACTCACGCTTGCTAGCCAGCTGGACCGATGTCGCATCAAATCTACCTCACAAGCAAGGAGGAAGCGAAAGACCAGGTTCTAGCATGGTACACTTCTACTCTTTCTTCCTTTTTCGCTTTCGTTCTTTTTGGTTCTTCGTTTACAGTACTTGTTGGCTGCAGGATTAGACGAACGTTTGTGGTGCAAGAAGGAAAGAGCCTGGCTCGCAAGGAGACTCACGACCACTACCTGGCTTGGTGTGTTCACCCCCCCCCCCTCTTCTTAAGCACCTCAGCCCTCGCCTTGACATTGGTCAACTCGTCAGGTGCGCCCAGAACAAGATAGAACCAACTACACAGGCAGTGTTTGGAAAGCTGCTGAGTGAGGTGTTTGGTGGGCTCAAGTCTCGGTACATCCCTTGTTCTTTGCGAGGTGGGCAACACGACAACCACCTTACAGTGCAAGTTGCAGGAGGCTTGGGTCTCGACAGAACAGCACGATGTACTACAACGACTTCTACTACTCGGAAGATGCACTTGCGAAGCTTTCCTCCTCATCCCCACCACAAAGCCAACCAGCTGAGGAGCCCCGGCAACTAGAACTACCTCCCTCACCACTGCCACCACAAGCAGTTGCTGCTCCGTCGTGGACTTCTACTCTAGACGCCTTGCCCACCGCACCTTGGACGGGTTACTACGCTCTTCCTGACCATGTTGTACCAATGCAGTCGCCGCCATCCAGTCATGCCTTTCCACAGCACTACGCCGTAGGACCTCAGATGGCGTTCCCCTACGACCAATCTCATCTCTCTTCTTATCTGCCCTCTTTCCCTTACACTCCACCACCACCTCACTCTTCTACGTCCTTTTATCTTCGGCCATCCTACCCGCAAGCCTACACGAACAATCCCACGCCGCCGCGCAACTTGTAAGGCGAAGCCACCCACAAACACGATCGGCCACCCAAAGCTCACCCAGCAGAAAGAACCGTAATGTAGATAAAGCCCTAATTGGATATATCATCGATCGCTTTTCTTCCTCGGTCGAGCTGGCGTCCGTGTTGATCTGCGTTACCGCACGGAAGCTGGACACGTTTGTTGTTGGATACGGCCATACTGCGCAGAAAGCACCGCTTCCCATCCGAACGGCGAAGTTAAGCTGCGCCAGGCGGTGTTAGTACTGGGGTGGGCGACCACCCGGGAATCCACCGTGTCGTATCCTCTCTTGGCCCTGCCTTGCCCTCCTTGCCCTCCTTGCTTCTTCATCCATCATTCGTCCCTCTTGTGTCCTTTCGTATCGTTTAATTGCAGAACATCGTTTTCTTTTCGTGGGCTTCATTTTCTCCATTTTTTCAGATTAATTTGCCCAGCTCAACGGTGGACTGTTTTTATTGCCCAGGACAGAACAGCGAAGATGGCGAGTAAGGGTGAGGTCGTGGTGGAAGACAAGTGGGTGCAATGTCATACGCTTCATTTGCTAGAAGGTCCCACTGATGCCGTTGCCACGCCTGTGGGCGACCACCGGCTCGCCTATCGCGATTGGCAGCCTCAAGCAACCCCTGGGTCCGAACCTGCGCCTGTCGTTGTGGCCGTCCACGGTCTCACGCGCAATTCTCGGTACTGGACTCTTTGCGACTTCATATAGTACAGTTTATATTCACACGATTCTTTGTTGCCTTACTGCAGCGACTTTGACGACGTGGCCACGGCGCTGGTACTTGTTCCCGCTCCACTCTTCGCCAAGCGTTTAAACGCTTTCCTCAAAGCTCTTCGTTGCAGGTTAAGGACGGGTTCCGTGTTGTGGCGGTGGACATGCCCGGCCGCTGGAACAGCGGTATGATCTCGCACTCGCCGTCCATGAAGGAACTTCCAACACTGATTCTGCTCGCCTCTCCTCAACTTGCTTAGAGCGGGTGCCGACGACCAACTACTCGTTCCCGCAGTACATCCACGATATCCGGACGCTCGTGCACCACCTGGGCGTCACCAAGGTCGATTGGATCGGCACCTCGATGGGTTCGTCCGTCTGCACTTGCCTCTCCCCCCCCCCTCTCTTCTCTTCCCTCTTCTTCCCGTTGCTCACCCCCATCCTCCTTCCTGCCGCGCCATGCGTTGTTGTTGCGGTTCGGCTGAGGGCAATGACAGGAGGGTTGATTGGCATGCTGCTGGCGTCTCAGCACGACACGCCGGGTACGCACTTCGCACCTGCCCAATTCGCCGCGACCGTGTCTGGTTTCTCACCCAAGGCCGTGGCCCTGAATAGACGTGCACCCAGTCGAGATCGGCAAGTTCATCATCAACGACATCGGTGCCTTTGTGCCCGCCCAGGGGTTGCACCGGCTCGGCCAGTATGTGGGCAAGGACATCAAGTTCCGGTACGTATGCCGACTCGCATGCCTGGACCAACGCTCTCACGACCGACTAATCATTTTCCGTCTCGTTCACGCATGCAGCTCGATGGACGAGGTGGTCGCCTACATCAAGAAGATCGCCCAACCGTTCGGGTGTACCACCGAAGAGGAGTGGGAGAAGCTCAGCAAGTACTACGTCCGTCCCGTCATGGGCGGTACGGGCCTTTACGTTTGTTTTTTTCTCTACTTGTGGTGGAGGGGGCAATGAGGTTACGATACTGAACAGACTGGGGACTAGGCGGCGAGTACCAGTACGAACTGCACTACGATCCAGCCATCGCAGCGTCCATCCCGCTGGACCCCTCTCAGTTCAAGGACATCGACCTGTGGAAGGCGTGGGACCATGTCAAGTGTGATTCGCTCTTGCTTTTGCGCGGGTAGTTCTCTCTCCCCTTTTCCACCGCGCTCACCCGGGTGTCCATTTCATTTAACCACTTTCGGCTCTTTGAACCTTTCAGCGCCGAGTCGGACATCCTCCCCAAGACGGTTGCAGACGAGATGATCAAGAGGGCGCGGTTCCCAATGCGCGTGCACGAGTTTGCCGGTGTGGGTCACGCTCCCGCCTTGCTCAACACGGAGCAGATCGACGTCGTCCGGCACTTCCTCATCGCTGGCCCGGCGGCGGAAGAGTGAATGTGCAGCTTTCACAGACGTCTGTAAGCGCGGTCCACATTAGAGTCAAAAACAGAACGAAACCGAACTGCAAAGCATGGTCCAGAAAAAGAGAAGTCGACACACAGTGCACCAGAAAGGAAAGCGCACCACTGAAACACGCAAGGCGGGAAGCGCTGCGGGCGCAGAAGAGAAGAACATACAAGAAAGAGAGCTGCAGGGAGGATCACACTAACTTCCTCAGCTGTTTGTACAAACACAAAAGGTACACCTTCGCTTTCCTGAACAAGCCAAGTTGTATAAACTCATGGGTGTGGGACAGCTTATTCCAGAAGAAGGGGATCAGAATGTCCTCATCTCAGTCGCCGAAACCATCACGTACGGCCTCGGATCGAAGAAAGAGTGCCCTGGATA
This sequence comes from Acanthamoeba lenticulata, assembly GCA_002179805.1. Taxonomy (NCBI): domain Eukaryota; phylum Discosea; order Longamoebia; family Acanthamoebidae; genus Acanthamoeba; species Acanthamoeba lenticulata. The sequence goes on along the minus strand of NAVB01000009.1, from coordinate 60,718 downwards.
AAGTGGCCAAATGGAACAGGGGAGAAGACGACAAAGAGGATGAGGAGATGAATAAGCTCAACAGGAGCGAGCAGGCCGAAGTTGAGTATGAGCTGGAAAACGATCCAGACCCAGGAGATATTCCAGACACCTGCTGCGGTCAGTTCAAGGATACTTTAATGACCGAGGAGTGGCTGGTCCGAGCGCGAGCGGCCGCGCTGGAGAAGTGGAACGGCCAAGGCACTGAGGCAGCCGAGCAGTACAACTCCTACTTCAACTTCTCCACTCTCTTGCTCGGTTTTGAGGGCTTCATCCTGTCAGACTACCTCAAGAACGATCCCGGCATCACCAGTTTCTCGCCCGTCCTGAATTGGTCTGTCTTCCTTATGCTTTGGAGCTTCGTGGTCAACGTCTTCCTGTCAGTGGTAACTCTCCACATGGCCAAGACCACCTCGGCACACACCTATGAGCCTTGGCACCGCGCGTTCATGCCTCTCTGTCAGTGGGGCTGCCGGTTCTCCGTGGTCCTCTTCTCCATCGGCATCAACCTCCTTGTGGCTGAGTCACATGGTCTGCCCAACTCCTTCAAGATTGTCATCTACACCCTCACTGGTTTCTGCTTCGTATGGGCCTGTTGTATCTACGCGCTTGTCGCCTTTGGACCTACGGACCGCGTCATCAACTGCATCATGCCGCGCCACAACAGACTGTGCAACTGCTTCTGTGAGTTCCTCACTGGCACGACGCCTCTCGACAACGACCTTCTCGAGATCGAAGCGGCACGACGCAAGAAGGGCATTCTCAAGGAAATGGCGTTCGAGAAGAAGCGTGTCAAGCGCTGGCGCGATAAGAAGGAGAAGAAGTTTAAGAAGTGGGCCAGCGAGACGCAACATACCAAGCTTGCCAGCACTCTGGCCACGCTGCGCCGCGGCGTTGTGCCACCGACACTCAGCGATTCCAGCAACTCGATCACCCCTACGTCCACTGATATCTTCAACAACAACGCCGTTTCCTCTGAGCTTTACGCCGTCGATGATGACATTGTTCAAGTGTAAAACGCACAAGCCTGAAATTAAAACTAGAAAAAATAAAACAGAAAATACTTAATCTATTTAACCAACCTGCCGGTGCTGGATCGAAAGTGGAGGTCACCAAGAACACGGCAGAAGGGAGGACGGCAGAAGCCAAGGTGAAGGACAAAAAGGAGAAAAAGAAAACAAAGAAGTCGAAGGAGAAGAAGGAGGACACCAAGAAGGAGAAAAAGAAAAAGCAAAAGGTTGTGGCCGCAGGGGCCACAACAACGCCAGAAACAGACGCCATGGAGGTGGTGGCAGCACCATCCCCCACCCAGCAGCCTGTGGTGCCGCCTGCGCTGGCTATCCAGGAGAACATCGCCGCTCTACTGGCCAGTCCCTACAGCTTTATGGTTAACCATCAAGCGGTGCCTTTCCCCTACGCGCCAGATCGCTTCATGTTGCAGTTGCCCCTCGTGGGTGGCCAAGCGTTCCTCACCTGTACGTGCCCTCTCCCGTGTGACACTTCGTTGGGTAGCCTCGTTAAATCGTAATGCAGGGGGAGTCGTGCTCGATGCTGCACGACCAGAGGTGCCGCCTGATTTCATCTTCCCGCCAGGCGAAGAGGCCTCCTTCCGACTTTCCACACTCAAATCCATAGCAAACTGGCGGTTCGTTCCCACCTTAGATCTCTCTCTGCGGCGGCCCTGCCTCACGGTTGGTTGTGCACATTACGCCCACAGACCCACCGAAAGCCGAACGTGCTTGCTTGAGTGCGTGCTTGAGCTCTTGGCGTTGTACAAAGCACGTCATGCCCTCCCGTCGTTTATACTCGCCTCAAGTCTTACGCTTCATGTGCTCCTGACTACAGGAAAGGCAGCTGGCGCTGGTCAAGAGCGTTCCGGACGAGCGCCTCCAGTTTGAGATCAGCACCATCGAAGAAATCCCCGTATGTGGCGCTCTCCTCCTTTCCTCGTAGTCGTTTCAATGGTTCCTCTTGCGTGACTCTTTCTCTCTCTCTCTCTCTCCAGCGTGTGGAGTTCCTGGTACGGCAAGACGAAGTTCACTGCTTCATCCCGGTCTCCGTGACCGACGAGGTCAAGCGAAGAGTTGCCGAATCGCAACTTTCACTCCATGACTCTATCTTCATTATCGTCACTTTCCGGTTCCTTGTCGCCTCCTCCTTCATCCGAAGGTTATACTCGGCTTAATCTTCATTCCTTACCTGCGTTCGGCTGCAGGCTGGGCCAAGCCACGGCGCCCGACGTGAAACTCTTACTCCCGCCTGACTGGGAGCGCTCTCTCGGCAAAGTTCCGGTGCGTAACCACATCCTGCTGATCCCCATTCCTTACCTTCTCCCTCCTTCGCTTGACAACGAGCACGTAGGAGCCTCATGCAATACTTATGGGATTTGTGGCCAACAACAACAGCTGCCACAATGGTCCGGAGAGATGTGCCTGATCATGTTCATGCCGGCCGTGATGGACGTGCTCGAGGAGAAGTTTGGACAGTGGTGCCATCGTCGCACCCTCTTCCTCGAGCTTGTCGATGCCCTGGGCAAGTTCGTCGCTCCCTCGATTGTTTTTTTTTCTTTCTTAATTATTCTTCATTTTTTTAAAAAAAAAATCAAATTACAAAAACAATTTACTCACTGTTTTTTTTTTGAATATTTTTGCCTTTCTCAGCCCCCTCGAGCTGGACAACAAGAACCGAAGCGGGTGCTTCCTCTACAGCGAGGACATCGTGTTTACCATCACCAGTACGCTTGCCAACGGCACCGACACCACCCATTGTGGACTGACTTGACGCGGCTTGGATGATACAGTCACGCTGGGCGAGACCTTCCCGGGAGAGCAACCCGAGATCCTCATCTCGTCCATGGAGCACCACAAGTGCGTGGGCCTGACGTCTCTGTGTCACTCATCATGGCACTGATACGTTGATTGCGTGCGCAGGGGCAACTCGCAGCCGCTGCAAATCGTCTACGGAGGGTACCCCTACTCGCCGCGCTGGCCCGCCAAGGAGCTGGCTGGTCGCATCAAGTAACCACTCCCGCCTCCCATGTCAAGCTTTGTCGTCTCTTCGTTGTTTTTTTCTTCGAAGGAAGAGCAACTCAACGCGCAGCGGGCGTGCAGGAAATTCGTGGCCGAGAAGGTGCCGGAGATCAAGCGGCGCTTCGAGGAGGACTTCAAGAAGGCCAACTCGCAGATCGGCTCGCCCTCCTCGCCCATCGACCTCTCCTATTAACTCCTGTCCCGCCAGCGTTTTTTTGTCTGTTTTTAATTGAGCTTCTTGTTGTTATTCTTCTTCTTCTTTGTCGTCTTTTTCTTCTTCATCTTCTTCATACTTGCTGCTGCTGCGACGGCTGTTGAGCGGTGAATACGACGATGTGGATGGAATCGGCCTGGTAGGTTGGGTGCATGTCGCTCGGCGCCACGGACCACATGTGGAACCCCTTTGCCGCCATCTTCTCGAGGAAGCTCGCCTCCACCCGTTCGTCCCGCACCTTGTAGGACATGATGCACTGCGTCGTGCGCTGCTCCTGCGGTGTTAGGAGCTGACCATGACCATGATCGCGCTGAAGATGAAGGAGACGATGAAGCGTACAGTCACGGCGGAAGAGAACATGAGCGTGTGAAGCGTCGTGGCAAGGATGTCCAGCACGGCCGGAAAGCCGATCACGTCGGCCGCCATGATGTAATCAAAGCCGCCGCCCTCTTGTACAAAACCTGGCCATCGACAATCGTCGCACGGTTGTTGCTCAGCGCACAAGCACAGACAACCTGCGAAAAGCAGAAGCATTGGTGGACTCAACGGACCCGAGGCGTCCTGGCGCCAGTCCAGCTCGGCCACTGCGACCGACGGACGCGCCCTGTCGTCGCCGGAGGAAGAAGAAGAGGCTGAAAGGTTCCGCCGGACGTGGTCGCGGAGCGTGGGGAGGACCTCCTCCCGGTCGGTAAGCAGCACGTCGGCACCCTGGAGCGCCAGCGCGAGGCCCACGAGCCCGCATCCGGCGCCCACCTCCAGCACGCGCTTCCCAGCCCAGTGGTCGGCGCTCGGGTAGCGGTGCTCCAAGTACTTGGCCAGCACGATCGCCTGTGCGCGTGAACCACGTCTGTTCAGCCTCCTTCAAAAGCATGGTCATGAACAAGATGGTAATGAAGTCATACGCCGTCCCATATCCGAAGGCCGGTGTTGATGATAGGAGCATCGTTCTTGGTGCTGCCGTGGCTCGTCGCAGCAAAGTCTGGTACACAGCATGTTGTCAGTGGGTTGGCGAAGGAAGGGGCCGAGGCGAGCAGAAGCGCACTTAAGCGTCGGCCGAAGAAGCTTATGCCGTCGCCCACGTCCCACATGGCATTGTGCATGCGACGGATGACGCTGGTCGCCTTTTGGCGGTCTGCCTCATGCAGCCTCTACCACACGCAACAAAGCGAGTCCTCGCGTGGTTGGGACACAAGCCAAACGAACAGAAGAAAAAGTAGGCTCAGTACCTTGTGGTCGTCTACCAGAGAAGATAGGCGTCGCCGCAGCAGCCGCAGTCTCCACGGCACTACATCTTCCACCCGCACGTCTTCCCCCAGCACGACATGCTTTGTGCTGCAGCACCCTCCACTACTCACGAACACTGGCCCCTTGGCCGCCTATTGCCGTTGCGTCAATAAGCCAGCCAAGACTCCACCCTCGCCAGCGGGAGAGGAAGGGCCAGAGCTGCTTACCAGCGGGATAAGCGCGTCGTAAAGGGGTGAGCCGCCCCAGAAGATGTCCTCCTGGGCTCCGCAGCAACTGAAGTGCGCACAGGTCGCCTCGGTCGCGTTGGAGGTAGGCGCTGTGTAGTCACCGCTGTGGAACGTGCAGGAGCTAGGGGACGCTTTGGAGAAAACCTGACCGCAGTGCACGCACACTTCCGCCGACGCCAGCGCGCTCAGCTCTTCCTGCAGCGCCAGGACGGCTGCCCCTTCCACCACTGTGGCCATTGTTTGGTGGCCAAAAGACAAAAACGCTTTTTGTTGGCTGACGTCACGCCCACGTCAGCAAATATGGCGACCCAAGTTCCCGGCGTAATGTCCAAGAAAGACGAAGACAACTTCGCGAATCCGTTGGTGAGAGTTGGGCCGAATGGGCCTACCACCCGTTGGTTCCCAATCCTCCTGGGTGCGTTCGCTTGCGTCAACGGGCGAAGCAACGGCCATCCTAGGCAGGTGGTGGGCCACAAGGCGCCAAGCTAACCTCACGCATGTACTGACGGGTGGCCACGAAGACCAGAGGCGCCAACAGCCGTCACCCACTCGACGCCGTCAACGTTCCGACCTCCACAACCCGTCGGCCTTCTTGAGTCTTTCTCGACGTCATCGTGAGCCGGTGGACCTCACCGCCAACTGATTGATCAGTTGCGTTCAACGAATCTATAGCACACCCAGCATGCAGACCGAGTCTGTGTCCCCTCTTATCATGGTGAGGCACTTCATTTGCTCCGGTCTCAAAAATCTTGCACATCGAGATTTACTGATTCCATTTCGCGTCTCTTCACGTTGTTCTTGCAAACAGGCGCGGAAGTGCGTCCAAGAGGCCGAAGCAGCGGAGAGGGAAGGCGACAGGGAGAAGGCGATGGTGCTCCTCGATCGTGCCGCTGAACTCTTCTTGAGTGCGGCCCTGCGGACAAGCTCGCAAGAGATGCGACGCTCGCTGGACCTTCTCGCCGCCACACACCGCCGAAAGGCCAGCGAGCTCCGACTTTACCTCAGCAAACGACCAAACGACGATGGTCACAGCAGTGCCGAAGAGGAGCCCATTGAGGAAGAAGATGACGAAGATGACGAGGAGGAAAGTGAGGGGCTGACCATTCCTCGACACTGCCGACAACGACGGCACCAAGAGGATGACTGGGAGGAAGGGGAGATGATATATGCACGAAGTCCACCAAAGTGGGGAGATGACGCCCTGCTCTTTGTCTACACCAGAGGAACTGCTGCCGATGAAGAAGAGACGAGTGAATGCCGAGAGCTAAGCCGGCCAGTGAGCAGGACTGGCAGCGGTGAGGTTTCGCCATCCTCTTGGCAGCGATTACGAGATTATGCACTCTCCACTTCTCCGCCCTCAATCTCACCATCCACTTCGACATCACCTTCGGCGCCTTGGCGATGGATGACGAGCATCTTGGATTCGATGATTATGGCCACATCGCTTCCTTCTTCACCACCCCCGCGACTGATGCTCGAACACGGCCCAATATCAACCAGCACGCCGGATGACTGCGACGGCGAAGCAAAGATTCGGGCCGAAGTGGACGATTTCCTGCTCCTATCGGACGACTCAGAGGACGAAGGATGCGAAGAGGTTTCTGGCAAACCATCGTCCTTGGCTTTGTCGTCCTTTACGTTCATTGATTGAACAACCAAAAAAGTCGTGTACAGTCAGCCTCGCTTCACGCTGTGGCGTTTAGCTTTCGTTCTGGCCTCGTTGTTGTCGTTGGTGTCGGGCTGCGACGGCCGGCGATCGGCCGGCCTCGAAGCAGGCCAACACGTTCTGCCACTCGGCCAGCAGGCGGCCTTGGCGCAGCGGCAGGTGCATGACGTGCAGCTGCGGCGAGTACTGCTCGCGCAGCTGCCGGAGGTCCTCGCTCTCGCGCTCCACGGCCGTGGCGGTCACCACCAGCGGCGGCAGCTGCGAGAGCGACAGCAAGTAGATCCGCACACGCTCCAGGCTCGGCACGTCGACCACAACTGCGTCGAATCGACCTGCTTTGAGGCGAACATGATGTCAACCTTTAAGATCAAGATGGTGATCAAGATGGTGAAGTGATGTACCTTGTGGCGAGAACTCGACGGCGGTCTTGTTGTTGGGCGGCTGGAGGCGGCGCATGAAGTCGTCACGGTCGCGGGCCAGCGTGACGATGGCGCCCGCCCGCGCGAGTTGGCCATGCAGGATGCGCGCGTTGGTCTGGTTGCGCAGGAACAAGAGCACCCGCTTCTGCTTGAGCCGCTCCGCGTGCTGCTCCTCCCACCACCGATCGTCCTCATCAGGGCGCTGGCCCGGGGCTGGTGGCCACCACGACGCACCGACACGCCATCAATGAAATGTTGCAAGAAGGGGGCAAGGGGACAGGGACGCTCACCGGCCAGGATGACGGTGAAGTGGAACACGGTGTCGTTATCGTGGCTCTCGGCCCACACCGTGCCGTTGAACATTTTGCACAGCTTCTTGCTCAGGTACAGGCCTGCTCGCCTGGCGCGTGAGTTTTGGGACCAGAAGAAGAAGAAGAAAGAAAGAACGAAGGAGGAGAAGAAAGACGAGAGATGGGGGGGGGGTTGGTCCGAACCGAGTCCAGCGCCGCCGATCTGGCGGAGGTGCGACACGACCGAGTGGGAGGAGAAGGGCTTGAACAGTGCCCGGCACTCCTCCTCGGTCATCCGCAGGCCGCGGATCTTCACCTTGAAGTGGAGCTCCACCTTCTGGTCCTCGACCGGCGCGCGAGGCTCCACCACTTCCCCCTCATCTCGCTCCTCCTCCTCCTGCTCCTCTTTTTCTTCCTCCTCCTCCTGCTCTAGCCCTTGTTGGTCATCATCGGTCCGGTCGTCGTCCTCGAGCGTGGAAGCGGCGGACGAGGAGGACGCCAGGTCGTCGCTCGAGGCCGGGAGCGGGAGGTCGGTGAGCGAGGGCGACAGGGATACGACGCGCCCCGAGGCGGCGGGCGCGACGGTGACGAGGATCTCGCCCGGGCCGGACACGAGCCGCACAGCGTAGCCCAGCAGGCTGGCCACGATCTGCTGCACGCGCACGGCGTCGGCCCGGAGGGTCCGCGGCACCTGGTCGGGCCCGCCCTTGATCACGTAGGCCAGGTTGATGCCCTTCTCGGCCGCCGGCCTCTCGACGCTGGCCAGGCTCGCCTCCAGGCAGGCCTCCAGCTCAAACAGCTCCGAGGCCAGGGTGACCTTCATGGCCTTGAGCTTGCTCAGGTCGAGCACGTCGTTGACCAGCTCCAGCAGCGTCTCCGACGATGCCTTGATGTCGTTCAGGCACTCCTCCTGCTGCCCGCTCATCTCCGTGTCGTCCATCAGCGACGCCATCCCGATGATCCCGTTCAGCGGCGTCCGCAGCTCGTGGCTCGCCACCGCCAGGAAGGCGTCCTTCACCCGGTCGATCTCCTGCAGCTGCTTGTTCTTGGCCCGCATCTCGCGGTTGGTGCGTCGGAGGCGGTCGACGAGCATGGCGTTGTCCATCGAGTTCATGAGCTGGCCCGCCAGGATCCGCACCAGCCGCACGCGGTCCTCGCCGAACACGCCCACGTTGGAGTCGTTCTCGAGGTAGATCAGCCCGCACTGCTTGTCCTTGTACTCGATCGGCACGCACAGCACCGACTTGGGCCGCCGGGACATGATGTACTCGTCGCTCCTGAACCGGTCGTCCACCAGCGCGTCGGCCAACCACACGACACCTGCGACGCCGCAGCCACTCAAGGTGAGCACATGTGCGGCGCGATGCGATGGCCGGGCCCGTCGTGGGGCTCGTCGTACTCTTGGCGTGCCAGCAGTAGTTGAGGATGCGGTTGGGCAGGTCGCTGCTGTCGCCCACGAAGGGCAGCTTGGTCACCTTGACCCGCACCTTGCCCTGTTCATGCAACGTCGTTTGGAGGGCGCTAGGGTTAAGAGCCCCGAATGCGTGGCGAGCAGGTCCATAAAGGAAGATGAAAAGGAGGAGGCAGCGCCGTACAGTGGTGCGCGAGACGCGAGCCTTGGCCTGGATGAAGAGCTGGTTGCCCTCCTCCGAGTCGTCACTGGCGTGGTTGCTGTCGCCCGAGTCTTGGCTCTGGACGTCTTGGGTCAACAGCAGTGCGCCCTTTGGTGGTCCACCATTCCCGCCCCCAAGGTCAGATCAGAACGCAGACATGCAAGGCCAGAGGAAGCGGCTCACCTTGGAGGCGCCGGTGTTGGCGACGATGAGGTCCATGAGCGAGCTCAGCAGATCGTTGAGGTTGAGCTTGGAGGAGAGCTGCTGGGTGGCCTGCACGACGGTGTCCAGGTCGAGCGCGCTGGAGATGATCTCCGTCGTCGTCGGCGTGCAGGCCTCGGCCAGCTTTTGATGGCTCTCCTCGGGGGTCCGCTGTTGCTGCTGCTGCTCGCGCTTCTTCTTGGCGACGGCGCGTGCGCCCCAGCGCGAGTAGCAGTGGGCCGCCTCGGCCGCGGCCTGGTCGGCCATCTCGTGGAGGACCTGCCATGACAGCTCCTTGGCCAGCGCGGCGTCCTGGATGAAGCCATTGTCGATTGCCATGGCAAAGGCCCGCTCGAAGCCCTGCAGGATCTCTGGCAGCCGTCCCAGCGAACGCCCGCGCGAGGCGTTGCGCTCGGCCAGCCACGCTCGCTCGGCCTCGACGAGGAGGTACTGGTGGCCAAAGTTGCAGGGCGCCGAGTCGGCCCACTGCTTGAGCTTGGCCTGGTTCTCGGCCACGGTGGTCAGGAACTGCTTGAACTCGTCGTCGGTGACGATCAACGGCCCGGAGCCGTCCGGTTTGATCCCCGAGCCGCCGGTTCCCGTCGCGCGGCGCGGGCTCAGCTGGCTGCCGCCCATGCGCGTTCTCCGCCGCGACGGCATGCGGCGCTCCATCTGGAGCCACGGACCGGCCAGCTCGAGCAGCCGCTCCTCGGGCGAGACCAGCGGTCGAGCCGGCTTGCAGATGGCCAGCAGCACCAGCGAGTACGAGAAGTAAAACTCTGCAGCCGCCAGTTTCCCCGCCACCTTAAATGAGAAGGATGCTTGTGTGGGCAGAGGAATCAAAAGAACGACGTACCGACTTCCTTCTTGAACTGGCCTATGTAGGTGAGGATCTTGGAGGCGTACTGGCCCACCTCGAGCGCCTGGCGGTACTTGCCCAGGATGTAGAGGTAGTACATTCGCAACACATGATATTGCGCTGAGAGTAAATACAAGAAAGGACGTTCCAGTAAGTGAGCGCCAATGGGATAGCGCGACGGGACGGGACGGTACCAATGGGCATGGGTCGAGCGTTGGCCTTAACGTAGGCGTAGAATTCCTCGTCGGTGCCCTCGACGGGCTCGTCCATGAGCAGGCGCGTGTGGCGGTCGATCGTTTGCATCATCTTGACCACGTCGCCCCAGTTGGCCTCCTCCGCGTATCGCTTGTACGGCTCTGGGAAGAGAGAAAGATCACATCAGCAGGCCATCGCGCCTGCCAGAGCGAGATGCGACGAAACGGTACCGATCAGGGGCGAGATCTGGTAGAGCGGCACGACCGACCAGAAGGTGCCCATCAAGTTGTAGGCGCAGCCCGTGGCAAAGGCCGGGTTGCCGCCGGCCACGCCATGCTTGAACCCGGTCTCCAGGCCCTCAATCGACTCGTGCAGCGGGTGCTTGAGCCAGCTGATGTACGCTGTGGGTTTGATAGATCAGCGGTCGGAGGCACCGCGGTTAGCGGCCGAAAAGGAAGAATGAGATCGAGTCAGGCCTCAGGTGGCATACAGTAGAAGATTTCGTAGATCTGGCCTCGGTCGGCAAACCGCGAGTTGGCGTAATATTTGTCGCACAGGTCGATGGCCAGCCGGCCCCACTCACAGGCTTCATCGAACTGTCTCGTCGGGCGGCCAACGCAGCAGCACAGACTAAGTCAAAAGCCACCAGAAAAGGAGAGGAAGAGGCCGTACGCGCTTCTTGATGGCACAGCCGACCCAGCCGTACCAGGCGTAGAGGATGCTCGTGTGGGCCACATGTCCGTACTCGATGCTGGTCTTGAGCTGCACGCCCGGGGACCGACACAGTAAAAATGTTGTGTGGCCGTGAGCAAGTGGCTTCGCTTCTTTTTGGCACACTTTGGTTGGGGTAAGACAGCTACGCGTACCCCAATAACGAGGGCGTAGATGTAGGCGTTGGGGTTGGTGAAGTAGTAGCCGAACCCCATCTTGCTGATGAGGATCTGGATGCCCTTGGCCCGGTCGTCCGTGGTTGGAGCGTCGTTGAGCAGATCGCGGATGGGCCGGTCGGCCAGGAGGCGGTAGACCTCGGCCACGGCCTCTTCGATCAGGTCGTCGCTCGGATTGGCCGGGATCACCAGCCCGAGCGCCGCCAACCCGCGCAGGCCCGACTCGACCATGTCCTGCATCGATTGCGTGAGCCCCACGAGGCCGACAAGACAGGGCAATGGAGAAGTGGAGGACGCACGTCGTAACGCTGCATGCAGATGGACATCTGGTTACGCTGGATGTAGACCTCGTTGGTTTCCCACACGTCCCGGGCGTGAACCAACAGCTCGTCGAAAAGCCGTTGCGCTGTCTCCACATTCTTGCACAGGTACTCGCACTGCGCACGCTCTGCAGAGTGCCAAAGCCGCGGTGAGTGGCTGACTTGGGCTCTCATTGCAAAGAGGCCTCACGCTCGCGTACCGATGTACAGCCGGAAGGTGAGCGTGTGCTGCGATTCCCAGCCGTCCTCCGGGAGCATCTCGATGCCCTGTGCGGCCATCTTCCGTGCCATCTCGTAGGCTGCTCCAAGCGTTAGACAAAGCAATAAAGTCCAGTTGGAACGAGGGCGGCTATACCCATCGAGTTCTTGCCCTTGATGGCGGCCTGCAGGTTGAGCTTGGCGATGAGCAGCCTCTGTGCAGGGTCCCTGACCAGCTCGGCCGCTTGACTAAAGTGGTAGACAACGTCAAAGACGTTGTACAACGGGTGCTGTGACTGCTGTTGCATCAGCAGCTGCGATGCGTCGACTGGACCAGTATTGTCTTGCGAGCTTTTGCTCCATATGCACATCTGGCGTTGTTCACCACGGTGGTGAGACTTGACCCAGAAATATAGTGAAAATAAAAAATATAAAGCGTACGCCAGCGTCCTCCTCGACGTTGATCTTGGTGAGAAGGAACTGAGCAACGCCCAGGTGCATCTTCTGCTTGCTTCGCTTCAACGCCACGCACTCGTAGGCAGCCTGCTGCACGCGATCGTGCAGGAAGTGATATCCGAAATCGCCGTCGCGCCCGACGAAGCCTTGCTGCAGGGTGGGCCAGAGGATGGCCTCCACGTCCTCCACGGCCATGTTGCGATATTCGGCGATGTCCCGCACGTCGAACCGACCGCCAAAGAAGGCCGCCACCTCCAGCATCCAGAGCGTCTACGTCGAGAAAGGCACGCAACAACGCCAAGATGTTAATGCGCATCCTGGGTGACAAACTCTCCCAGCAGTAACAAGGGGCAACCTTGGCGGGAAGCTTGCGGAGGTCTTGGGCCATGAACTCGACCACGTTGTCGGTGTAGTCCATGGCCTGAATCTTGGCCAAGTCCCACTTCCAGTGGCCCTCATCGTAGTCAAAGTGCTGCGTGACGGAGACACGGTCAGGATTCGCCGTCAGCCAATGAGGGAAAGAGGGAGGGAACGCCGTACGATGAGCTCAGTCTGGTAGAGCTTGGTGAGGAAGCTGATGGCAAAGAACGGGTTGCCCTTGGTCTTCTCGAACACGAGCCGCGACAGCGCTAGCGTTTCAACGGGCGCGTGGCTGTAGTGCAGCAAGTCGGATACCATGTTATTCACGTCCTCCAACGCGAGCGGCTGCAGTTTCACCAAAAACACACACAGCGATCAGTCAGCAACCACAGGCCAGCGATCGTGGAGGCCAAAGGGGAAGAGGACAGCGCACCTGGAGCATGATGGAGTGGCACGAGACGTCGCGGGCGCGCAGCTCGTCAAGGAACATCCACAGCGGGTGCGTCTGACTCGTCACCTCGTTGTCCCGATAGCCGCAGAGCAGCAGGAGCGGTGCGGCGTTCGACGACGGACTGCTGCGGCAGACCATCTTGTGGAGAAGCTGGAAGGAGGGCTGATCGGCCCAGTGCAGGTCGTCCAGGAACATCACCAGAGGCGCGTCGGGCTTGATGCTGGAGAAGACGTCAACAAGGCGCGTGAAGAGTTGTGTGTAGAGGGTCTGCACTTCGGACATGCCCAGGTCAAGCGTGACGGCGGGCTGCTGGCCGATGAGCAGCTGCAGGCTCGGAATCACCGACACCAGCATCTGCCCGTGGCTGCCCACGGCCTCCCGCAGCCGCCCGCGCACGCGCCCCACGCTCTCCTCGTCCTCTGACAGGATTTGGTTGATCATGTCCGTGAAAGCCGACACGATCGCCGAGTAGGGCACGTCGCGCTTGTTGAAGTCGTACTTGCCGCTGATGAAGTAGGCCCGCTCCTTGATGGCCTTGAGCTGACTCACCAGCGCCGTCTTTCCCACACCCGAGTAGCCCGCCACCAACACGACCTGTTGTCGACAACCACAAGAAGGGCGTTGAGATTAACCAGCGAGAATGAAAAGCAGAGGTAGACTCTGTTGTGGTGACGAAGGGACAACGCACCTGGTTGCGCGTCTTATTGCTTGACGCGGCAGGCGCGGTGGCGGAGATGTAGAGTTGTCGGAGGTATTGTATCTGGTCCTCGCGGCCATAGAGCTTGGACGGGAAGGCAAACACGTCCGACACGTCGTCCTCGCCCGCCTTGAACCGCTCCTCTTCCTCTTCTGCCCACTTCTCGTCCTCTTCTTCTTCCTCTTCATTTTCCTCAGCATCATTATTCTTCGTCTCTTCTTCGGGTCGTCCATGATGGCGATGGAGGTAGGCGGGCGGGTGGTGACAGGGCCGCCCGCGAGCAGCCACGATGCGCGCGCATCGCTCCAGGTCGGCCACGAGCCCGCGGCTGCTCTGGTACCGCTCCTCGACCGACTTGGCCAGCAGCCGCCCGACCACGCTCGACAAGCACCGCGGCACGCGCGCGTCGACCTCGTGCACGGCGGGCGCCTGCTTGGCCATGTGCGCGTGCATCATGCGCACGGGCGACCGCTCGTGGAAGGGCACACTCCCGGTGAGCAGCTCGAAGAAGCTCACCCCGAGCGAGTAGAAGTCGCTCCGGTGGTCGGCCGGCCGCGCCGCCGCCTCGCCGCTCCGCAGCGACAGCTCCGGCGGCAGGTACGGCAGCGATCCAAGCATCTGCAGTGGCAGCTTGCCTTGATGTGTGGTGTCCTTGGAGCGGACGACGATGGAGGCGATGCCGAAATCGGTGATCTTGACTTCGCCCGTCTCTTTGTTCCAGATGATGTTGTGGGGCTGGCACGTGTCCCCCCCCAACGTTGCACAGACATGAGGCATCAGTCGGAAAAAGTCCGAGTTGGTGGTCAATTGGTTCATGGTATACTGTTATCGCCCCACGAGCCCGCCCGCGGAAGCGACCCGCATACACAAAGGAGGAAACCAGAGGGAGGGCCGGAGGGAGATGGCGTACCTTGATGTCCTTGTGCACAACTGACCGGCTGTGAATGTGGCCCAGCGTCCGTGCCACGGCCTCGACCATGTTCAAGAACTGTGGCAGGTCTTGCGAAAAAGGTCCGTCGCGCATGAGCCACTTGTCGAGCGACTCGCCGCCAAAGTCCTCCACGACGAGCGCCTCCACGCCTGGCCGCGAGAGCCGCGCGAGGATGCGCACCACGCCGGGCACGCCGCGCAGGCTCTCGGCAACGACTTGGTGCTCGTGATGGAAGTTGCTCAGGTGGCGCGGCAGAGGCAGCGAGACGTTGAGCACCTTCACCCGCACGAACTGTCCCTCCTCGAGGTGGTCCTCTTGACACGCATCTTCGCTTCCCATTTCCCCTTCGTTCTTCCTGGTGCTCCTTTCCTCGGTGGCCACCGCTGGATGCCCAGCTGAGTGATATTGTTGCGCTTCTACAAAAGAAGAGGAAAATTCATCTAAAGATGGAGCCAGAGATGCCGCAGGATTGAAGTGTGGTTGGGGTAGATGAAGAGGATGTAGCACAGGGATGTCGGGAGAAAAGGAGTGCTGCTGCCGTTCAGCCGGGGTGGGCGTGCGAGTCACCCTGCAGCGATAGATTATAGATTGGGCGCCTCTGTCGACTTCGGGCGACACCAACTCGAAGCCTTCTTCTTCGAGCACCTTGCCCAGGGGTCCATCCATCTCCCACCACGGCGCTTGGACTCCTTGTGTGTCCTCTCTTTCGCTGTTTCTGCCAGCGCGGCCTGCCTCGCCAGGAGAGTGTTTCATGCCGGGGTTCTCGACAAGGGTCAAGCACCACTCCCCTTCTTCAAACATGGCCCTGTGCGTAAGCTGACGCGTATCTAGAACCACGGGTGAGTGCTCGACACAACGAGCACGCAAGCTGACGCGGTGAATTGCACTAATCATCCCACATCTGCCATCTTGTTGGCCCATTCCTCCTTCTGGCCAGCTCCGATAGGTTCATGCGGTGTGCACGCCGCGTGGATGGGAACTGGCGGACGTGTGTTTGAGCACACGAGACTGTCGGCAGGAAATACTTTTTCCACGCATGGATATCCTGACATACCGTTGAGATCTCGAGTTGCAGGAAGAAATGCAGAGAATGCAGAGTCAAATAATCACAAAAAGAGCGAACAGCACAGAAAACAAGTCTTGCGCGAAGATGGAGGTGCAGCTGATCTCGGCCATTCGGGAGGGCGACGTGCCAACGTTGAAAGAGCTGCTGGCTGACCCGGCGAATGAGGGTTACACTTACACTTTCATGGGTGGCGCCACCCCCCTCCATTGGTATGCAGCTCCCCTTTGCACCCAAGTGCGCACACAATCTCACTCACGCTGCTTCGATACGCGCTTCATGATTTAAGGGCTGCACAAGAGGGGCAGCATGAAGCACTCAGCCTCTTTCTGGAGCGCAAGACTAACCCGGTCGACGCCAAGGACTGCACTGGCGCCACCGCCCTGCACTGGTCTCACTCAGCTTCTTCTCCCCCTCCTGGTAATCGACTCTGAGCTGACAAAGCTTGCGGGAGGCCAGGGCTGCGGACGAGGGCCAGGTGGAGAGCATGCGGCTGCTGTTGGCCAAGGGCGCTAGCGTCGATGCGGCTGACCACGAGGGCGAGACGCCTCTCATCCGTGCTGCGCTCGTAGGCCACGTCGACGCCCTCACCGTACGCACCCCCTGGCAAACGTGGTCGCATGGTTGTTGACAAGTCGGCTATGCTGTACATGTTGCTCGCACATAATGCAGTTTCTTCTCAAGTCCCACGCCAACATCAACGCCATGTCCACCACCGGCTCGGCGTACGCACAGCTGCCTGCCCTCCTGTCCTCACCCATCCGCAGCTTTTGATGTCCTCCCCCCCCCACTGCTTCCCCTCTAGGCTGCATGCTGCGGTGATCAACAACAACGGCGACTGCATCAAGGCTCTGATCAAGGCCGACGCCGACCCACATCTTCCCAATAAGGAGGGTATGCAAGTTGATAGCCCAGAAGATCTTCTCTCGTAGCAGCTCAGACGGGACCCCTCCCTGGGGCGTGCAGGTCAGAGCGCTCTCCAGATGGCCGAGGCCAAGAGTCCGCAACTTAAGACCTTCTTCGACAAGAACACCAACGCCCTTCGCGGTAAGCCGGCTTCTTCCCATGGGACTGGTGGGCGAATAGTTGAAATTCTCGATGATGCCTGACTGGTGGTGGATGCAGATGAGGTGGACGAGCTCAGGGCCCAGCTCGAGGAGTGGAAGACCCGGGCGCTCGAGGCCGAGTCCAAATACGAGACTTCGCAGAAGAAGCTCATGCAGGTGTACAACGAGCTCAAGGACGCGCAAGACGGCCTCAAGGAGGAGCGGGACCGGGCCTCCGGACTCGAGTCGCAGGTGGCCGACGCCGAGCAGCGGGCGGCCGAGGCCACGCGCCAGCTCGCAGCGGTACAAGAGGCCAACGAGACCGAGCTCCAAAAGCTCCGGCTCGAGTGCGAGAAGCCCAAGCCCAGCGGCGAATCCGAGGGCGACCTCTTCAAGATGTCGCAAGACGTCATGAAGCTGCGCGGTATCGAACTCTCCCAAGTCGTGCTTGACGAGTGTATGTTAAAAGGGTTTCATGACTAACCCCGGGTCTACCACAACAGAGAAGCTGCAGAACTCAGAGAACACGGTGGGCCAGCTGGCCAGCCAGCTGACCCACGCCAAGATCGAGGCCGAGGTCGAGTCCAAGCTGCGCAAGCAGACCGAAGAGAAGAACAGGCGCATGCGGACGGAGCTCCAAAAGCTGCGGCTGGAGCGGGGCGACAACAGGCTCTCCTTTGGCACAAGGTGCACGCACTAATTTCATGAAGAGGTTCATTCGGCATCTCACCAACACCGCCCGCGTTGATGGTTTATCAGCGAGAAGGCGCTGAGGCAGGTCGAGGTCATCCGGCGCAGCTTCTCCTCCCTTCAGGAGGTTCTCCGCATTGCAGAGAAGTCCATCGGCCACACCACCGTGCGGTCCTCCAGTGCGCTTTGTTGTCGACATGTTGGACATTGAGTTGACCTGGTGGCCAACTCGAAACAGGTTCAACTGGACGCCTTCAAGCTCATCGTCGACCAGAACAAGGAGGGGGATAAGGACGACGATGACGCTGATGAGGACCAGGGAGAGCTGCAGCAACAAGCCGCCAGCGGCAGCAGTCCTCAACCACAGGAAACGGCCGCTGTCAACGTGGTCGACAGCACATCCTCCACTGGAACAGCCACAACGCCCACTACGGAAGAAGCACCCAAACAACAACAACAACTTGATGAGGAAGAACAGAAAGAAGGAGCTCCTTCCGAGACGAAGGAGGGCGACACCCATGAACCGACGCCGCCACGACCGGCACCCGAAGCCGACAGCTCCACTGAGGCGCCCGCAACGGACAGTGCATAAAAAAGCCAGCCAATGCGGCACACAAGCAGAACCATGTTTATCAAAACAAAAAGTGCGCTACAAGTTCAATGATACATCGCGTGCAAACTTGATCCGAGCATCGTGATCCCTCCTCCTCCTCGTCACGGCATCGTCACGATTCAAGAAGAGAAGAGCGGACACGTCAAAAGGCCGTGGACGGCCAGCACGATGGCGGCCAAGTCAACCTGTCCATGGAGGGAACAGAACAATGAGACAAGTCCATCGTGCCGGCCAAGCAGAGGGCGGGGAGGACGCACGGTGGTGGCTGTGAGGACGGTCGAATGAACGGCCTTGTTGCCCACGAGCCTCAGGGTCTGGAAGTGGTGGTAGATGGGCTTGTCGATCCGCCCGCTGGCTTTGAGCTGCGTCATGCGCCCAAACAGGTTCTGGTCCATGGTGTGTTGCCCGACATGGGCCGGCGGTGGCGCCCCTTGGGCAAAGGGTGCCCCACGGCCGCGTCCGGCATCGAACGGCGGGGCGCCGCCTCGGCCCCTGCCGAAGCCTCGGCCTGCTGCGTAGTCCTGTGGCTGCGGCTGCGCTGGGCGACGGCGGAACAGGCCATCCTCGAGGAGGAACAGCTCCGAGCAGATCTCGGCCACAATTCGTCCGTTGACGGCGCAGGCCACGATGATGATGGACACCTCGTGCACAAACTTGAAGGCCTTGACCGCTGCGACAATGTTCTCGACAGACTTGTGAATTATGCGTAGATTGGTCACGACGTCAGTGAGCTTCTTCCTCACCTCCCGCTTCTCCCTCTGCGCAGCCTTTCTCTCCCAGTTGACTCTCCCGTCCTCGTCCCCGTTTTGATGCTCCTCCTTGGCCTTGAGGCGCTCCTCCTTGTCGGCCTGCTCCAATTTCTTCAGCTCAGCCTCGAACTTGTTCATCACCTTGGCCGCCACATTCTGGGCCTGTCGGAGGAACTCTTCAAGCTTGTCGATCTGCACCGGGATGAGCAGGTCAATGGCCCCCTGCAGCGCCTGCGCGGTGAAGTCGTTGGACGAAACGATGTTGACGGCCGCCAAGTTCGGGCGGTCTGAAGATGTGTGATCCTGCGTAAGTAATGTGTGGCAGCAGCGCGAGAGCAACCAGGTGCCAAAGAGAGGTTCCGTACCAGGCATGTTCTCGGCGATCCAATGCAGGAAGCCAACCAGCTCTACGATAACTTCGTTCCGGCCAATCTCAAAAAAGTTGGCCTTGGCGCCCTTGCCGATGAGCGTCATGGTCAGACTTTCGGTCTCCGCTTGAATGATCTCGCTGTACAGAGCGATGACGACCACGAGGAAGTAGATGAGGAAAACAAAAGCAACAACAAAGGACAAGCAACGTTCTCAAAAGCTCCAAGGGCAAATACCGGGAGTGCAACTTCAACATGTCGTAGCAGCCGACGAGATCCTTGGGCTTGAAGGGCGACAACTCCGAGCTCTGCTTCAGCTCAACCAGCCAAAGCGCACCGCAGCACTAGACAAAGCAGGAAAAGCACGAAAGAAAGCCCATGAGGACAGAGGCTAAGCGCTCTCAAGAGCTCAGTGAGGGGTACCTGTTCAGTCTCCAGCATGTGCAGGTTGTAGTCGGCGCTGAGCATGTCTTTGTAGTCGAGCTTGGTAACATCAATGCCGCACTAAAACCAACAAGACAGCTTAGAAAGAAGGACAGCTTAAGAAACGTCTGTTCTCAGTCAGAGAGCCGTACCGCCTGTGCGGCAGAGCAGAACGAAGTCGGGGCGTTGGCTGTGCGGAAGCCGTTCTTGAAGCTCGAGGCAAGTACGACGTCTGAACCCTGCTCCTCCAGAAAGTCACACAAGGCGCCTGGCCCAAAGCAGACACGGTCTCGGTCAGGTGTTGATGCAACAACAGAAGAACTTGGCACGGCTGCAGTAGTACCATGAAAGATGTTGACTGTCAGGGGTGGTGCATTGGTGCGGCGAATCTGGCGAGATGCGAGATGATAAACGGGGGGACGCTTGGGGGACACTGGGGTCTCCTTTTCTCCCTCTTCGTCCTTGACAGGGAAGGCTGGGGGTTGAATCGGCACTGCTGGCGCCATGAAGGAGGCAGGATCGGGGAAGTAGGACGAATTGGTTGGTCGTGAAGGGCTGGTGAACGGGACACCTCGTCCTCGTCCCCGTCCTCTGGGTCCCGCAAACGGGACACCTCGCCCTCGTCCAGCGTCACCGCGGTGAGGGGAAGAGTGTGGGAAGGGCGCTCTGGCCGCTTGTGGGGCGTGTCCACCACGCTGTCCTCGCGTACTCGAGAAGGAGTATTGCTGCTGAGGATGGTGGTTGTAACCTGAAGGAGCTGGTCTCTCCTCCTCGCAAGGTTGCTCTTGAGGGTAGAAATCCGTGAAATCGGTCGATTCGACAAACGATTGCATGCGTGGGTGTTGGTTCGTCATGTGGTTGTGGTTTCCTGACCCACAGGTCACGGTCGCTTTTACTTTTTCGTTCTCGAAATAAAATAAGAAAAGCAAAGTGTGAGCCCTGTGCTGCCCGACATTGCGCGCGACCCGACGTGGGCGCAACCACCCACTGTTTGCAAGCAGCCGAATCATGGTCAGGAAAGGTTTATCTGAACTTTTGGCAACCCCACGAGCTCAAAACGAGAACACGATCATCGCGTGCGCGAGTGCTCACACGATCTCCGCCTCCAGCACCTTCGAGCGTGTGCTGTGTTCGTGAATGACCGCTGGCTCAGGTGTCGTGCCTTCCTTCTCTCTGGCAAGCCTCGCCCGGGCCCTCCGGTTGACTGAAGAGATGAACGTGTAAGGTTGCATGTTTCATGCCATGTAACAACGTGGTATGCAAGCAAGCAAGCGTGCAGATGATGACAGCACGCACCCTCCTTTGTCTTCTCTTGTTCCAGCTGGTACTGCTGCTTTTGCAACTTGAACTGCTCCGCAGCGAGCATCTTGTTCCTGATATTATCGGCATGGTTGGCTGCTCGTTTCAGCTTGTTTCCCAAGGCCCTCCTCCTCACTTTGGAAGAGCGACTCTTGTAGATTGCGAGGTTCCGGCTTGCGGTGACGTTCAAGGGAGCTGTCGTTTTGATTATCAGCTGAGATGAGTGGTTGTAAAAAGGAGGTTGTGAAAATTACCGGTTCCGATAACGCAGAACGATTGTGCCGGACGAGAGAGGAGAGAAGAAGCAGGGCTAGCGAAGGGCACCGGCCGGACAAAAGGCTGGTGCGAAAAATCGTCAATTCTAATTCTACCAGACTAACCACGCTCGAGCTACGGCCCGTTGCAAAAAAGAGGGTGAGATGAGCGCTTACCGAGGTGCCAAACACGGGGAGACTCAGGGCCGTTCGTCGCAGCATGCCGATGTGG
Organism: Acanthamoeba lenticulata; assembly: GCA_002179805.1. Taxonomy (NCBI): domain Eukaryota; phylum Discosea; order Longamoebia; family Acanthamoebidae; genus Acanthamoeba; species Acanthamoeba lenticulata. The sequence goes on along the minus strand of NAVB01000009.1, from coordinate 39,705 downwards.
AATGGACAGGGGACAATTCTTTTTGATTTTAACAATTGTATTTCTTTATTGTTTCTCTCTTCGTCGTCGCGACGAACCGTTTCGTCATACAACACACAAGGGAGCCCTCAGGCCCTTGCCGTTTTGCCCCTTGTTCACATCAATCAAAAAATGACCAGCCAGACCGCCTTGTATTCAACGACTGGAATCAGTGCCTTCACGCTCAGTCTTATTGGAGGCGCGGTCTTGTACCTTCCTAGGTACCTGTTTTCCGCTCACACAAGCGCAATGGAAGTTCTCCATGGGCCCGCAGCTGCTGCGTTGGCAGGAAGCACAACAGTACATGTTTCATGGCTTGCGGAGCAATTCCCTTTCTTGAAGTCTGCGGCGGCATCCGTCTTGGGTGATAGTCCTCTTGCCGCTGTCTTCAACGCTGCTCTGTCTTCTGCAAGCGCGACTGGGCTGTCAGCACTGTTAGCTACCTTTGCTGGCCTCTGGGCAGTAGCCACGTATCTAGGAGACGTGTCAATCGTCGACTCTTTCTGGAGCCTCGGTATGAAGCAACCCTTCCTATCTGCTTCTGCACCTAATGCACCTTGCACCGCCAGGGTTCTTGCTCTCCGCTTGGATCTACAACCAACACCCCGAGGCAGCATCTGGCTTCTTCGGACGCAAGCAACTTATTCTAGGTTGTGTGGCAACGTGGGCTGTGCGCCTCTCTGGCTACATCGCGTGGCGCAATCACGGCCAGGGAGAAGGTGAGTTTTCTGTCCATTTCAATCTCCTCTGCAGCTCAACTGATGACAGTGTCCTCAAAGATTACCGCTACAAGGCCATGCGCAAAGCAATGGGACCCAAGTTCTGGTGGGTGTCACTTTTCTCCGTCTTTGGCCTTCAAGCGGTGCGGTTGCTTTTTGCCATTGTCCCAAGCTTTTGACAACTTACTCTTCGCCCTGAAGGTGTTATGCTGGATCATATCCCAACCTCTGCTGGCGGCTCAGACCAGCGGTCCCCACCATTTTACCTGGCAGGACGTCATAGGCTTCTTGGTGTGGCTGACGGGCTTCTTATTTGAGGCCGTGGGTGATCTACAGCTGGCTTGTTTCAAATCCCAGCCACAAAACAAAGGTTTGCGCCCTTCTTAACTCCCACTCGAGAACATACTTACATCGATCCATCTATCTATCAACAGGAAAGCTGCTCACCACAGGACTGTGGCGCTACACAAGGCACCCCAATAACTTTGGCAACGCAGCTATGTTTTGGGGATTCTGGATGATGGCTGCTGCTACTCGTGGTGGTACAACAAGTGCATTCGTGTTTGGCCTTCGTACAACAACTCATCCAAACCAAACCCAACCAAACCAAACCATGCAGGTAAGTGGACTGTCTACAGTCCAGCTTTGATGACATTCCTCCTGCTCAAGGTCTCTGGTGTGGCCCTGCTTGAGCGCGGTCTCAAGCGGTCCAAACCAGGCTTTGAGTCGTACATATCCTCCACAAGTTCTTTTTGGCCGTGGTTCCCAGCCAAAAAGTCGTGTTAATCAATAAAACAGCATTCATGCTTCTTCTTCACGACCTTGAACTCGGCTTGGTCAAACAACTCAGCTATGTGGCCTTACACTTCTTCCGGTGAGTGTGACAATGTGTGGAAATCGCCTCACCTTTGCCGGGCTCTCCAGCTCCCTTGCCTCCTGGAGGCCTCCTTGCTTGTTGACCTCAAGTCGTCAACTGGCACTTAATAGTTACTCCTGCACTCTGCTTTTCCCTTTTTTCGCTCCACAAAAACAACGTAACGAGGAACGAGGAACGAGAGAATGAGCGACGAACTCTATGGCTACTTGGCCGTCGCTGGGGCCATCTTCTTTTTCGGTTCCATCGGTGCGTTGACACTCTTGCATTTCTCAATCCCTCATTCTTCATTTATCTCATTTTCTCTCATCTTAGGTGTGATGATTAAGTCCAAGAAAGTGGCAGTACACTGCACTCCCTCTGTCTTTGTTCTTGCCTTTAGCATCCAAGATGAGAGTGGTTTGGTTTAAATACGAATCTTTTTCTTTGTGGTGGTGCTGCAGGACGCCAAGGTTGACCCGATGGTCTTCCAGCTCTACTACTCACTCGCCATTTTTATCAGCAGTTGGCTGGTCCTCACCTATAACTCGTTCGTGTTCACGTACTGGGGTAAGCAGAACTCCACTTCTCTTCTGCGTCGTCTGCGCGTAACAGCGTGCGGTGCGTGTGTGTGTGTGTGGGATGGTCAGGCATCGTGGGAGCTGCTCTTTGGGTGCCGGCCTCCATCCTCTCCATTTTCGCCATCAAGTATGCTGGCCTTGGCATTTCTCAGGGCATCTGGTGCGTCCGTCCACTCAACCACACCCCTTCCTTGGGTGACGGAACTGGTCTGGTCCTTTTCTCATCCAGCTCTCCTCTTACACAGGTCTGGCTCGTCGAGTGCGTGCCTTCCGCCGTCGTAACCATTTCTTCCTCTTTCTCACTTACAATCATTTTTTTTTGTTTGTTTTCAGTTATCGTGAGCTTCTTGTGGGGCGCCATCTTCTACCCGATGATCGACCCACACAAGCACGACAAGGGTATGGGCTTCTGCCGTTTGCTATTTCATTTGCTATTAAATTTGATTTTAATTTTCAAAAATAAATAAATAAAAAGGGAAGAGCGACACCGACGAGGTCAAGTCGTTCCCGCTCTCGGCCGTGGCCCTGGTAGTCCTGTGCGTAGGCATCCTGGGCCTGTCGCTGAGCGGCACCCAGACCATCGCCGACATGCAGTACCGGTTCCCCTTCATCACTTCTCTCTTTTCCCGCAAGTCTTCCCGTACGCTCTCCCCCTCCGCCCACCGCCGCTGGCACCGTCGCTGTTCCTTTGGGCTCAGCAGCTCCATCATCACCACCACCATCACACAGGGAAGGACCACCGAGGCATCAACAGCGACGGCCAATACGCGCCGGTTCAAGAGAGTGACCCTCACAGCGAGGTGCGTGCTGCAAATCGTTGTAAAGATAGATAGAGAGAGCTTAGAGAGACCTGTGGACAAACTGCGCCGTTTGGTGGGGACCAGGCTGATGCGATCGATGAGGCCATGGAGGGCGATGTTCTCCTCGACGAGGCCAAGGAGCAGCCACTCTCCCTCAAGGCCCGGCTCTTTGGCATGCTCTGCGCTATCGGCGTTGGGTAAGTCTCTCCCTGCATCATCAAGGGGAATCACGTCCCGCCCATTATCTCACGTCATCATCATCATCATCACTCTCTCTGTCTCTCTCTCCCCAAAACCAGCTTGCCCAACGGCAGCATGCTGGTGCCCCTCCGGCTAGCTCCCTCGGTGCGTCGCCCCCCTGTATGGGCGCCGCCCATCAGATGCCTGCCGAGCTGACCTGACAGACTTGGTTGCGGCACCGCCGTGTAGGACGCGCAAGGGATCAACTACATGGTCTCGTTCGGCATCGGTGTCGTCGCGGTGACGCCTGTCCTCGCGCTCATCTACTTCCTGCTCAAGCGCGAGCTGCCGGTCTTCCACCTCCGCGTGGCCCTCGTGCCTGGTGCGCGTCAGCCGCACCATCATCGGCCTCCTTGTCTCCTCACTCATCACGCCACTGTCTGTTCCGTGGCGCTGCAGGTCTGCTGGCTGGCTTCGTGTGGAATCTGGGCAACTATTGCAGGTACGGCGAGCTCATTGCGCATGGCATCGATACATGATCGTGAGGCTGAATGGTGACACTCGACGTACAGCATCTACGCCACGCTGTACCTGGGCCTGACGATCGGCTTTCCGCTCACGCAAGTCGCGCTCCTGGTTGCGGGTCTGTATGGAATCTTCATCTTCCGCGAGATCACCTCGTGGTTTGCGATTCTCTTTTTCTTCGTCTCGGCCGGCGTGCTCCTCGGCGGCGCCGCCCTGCTCAGCGTCTTTGGCTGAGCAGCAAGCACACAAGAAATACTACTTCCGCTCCTCAGTCTCCTTCCTACTTTTTCTCGAGTTTGGGGCGGCCGAGAGATCCACTGGCCCACCGACCTCTTCCTGCGCTTGACAAGGCGACAACTTAAGCCGGCAGCCCATTTGCTGATCGGCCACACCAAAATTCTGGTCGTCTTCCGCGAGTTCACTCCGAGGTTTTGCATTGCGGGAGTGAACCGCCCGGGCGGGGGCTGTAACGTCGGCTTGAAAAAGAACGAAGCACGAAGGCGCTAGGGACGGGCTGCGAAGATGGAGGGACCGGTGGGTCAGGCGCTCCGTGAAGAGGGCTTTGAGCTGCTCTCCCCCGACTTTGACCGGGGCGCGCATTCCGTCATCTATCGGTGCAGGGTCACCCGTGCCCCCGCCCCCTCCGCTGCGAAATCTGAACGACGGGGGCAAGACGCCGGGTCATCCACGAAGTGGCGGGACAACGGGGATGGAGAGGGAGAGCCACAGCAAGATGAAGGGCAGCTGAAAGAGGAGCAAATCGTGCGGGTGAAAGTGCTCGGCGTGTCGCTGCCTCTGCCGCGCCACCTGAGCAACTTCCATCACGAGCACCAAGTAGTCACCGAAAGCCTGCGCGGCGTGCCCGGCGTGGCGCGCATCCTCGCGCGGCTCTCGCGGCCAGGCGTGGAGGCGCTCGTCGTGGAGGACTTTGGCGGCGAGTCGCTCGACAAGTGGCTCATGCGCGACGGACCCTTTTCGCAAGACCTGCCACAGTTCTTGCGGATGGCCGAGGCCGTGGCACGGACGCTGGGTCGCATTCACAGCCGGTCAGTTGTGCACAAGGACATCAAGGTGCGCCGCCCCTGCCCTGTCTTTCCTCCGCTTTCCTCTCTTTCGCGCCATTGACACGTGGGGGGGGGGCAACATGAAGCCGCACAACATCATCTGGAACAAAGAGACGGGCGAGGTCAAGATCACCGATTTCGGCATCGCCTCCATCGTCGTCCACTCCAAGGACACCACGAGCGGCACAAGCGGCGGCGGTAGCGTCGGGTACGGCAGCGACCCGCACTCGTCGCTCGTGCACCACGTGATGGGCTCGCTGCCGTACCTGCCGCCGGAGCTGTCGCTGCGGAGCGGCGAGGCGGCGGCGCGGCCGGCCGACCACCGGAGCGACTTCTACTCGCTCGGGGTGAGCTTCTTCGAGCTGCTCACCGGGAGCGTGCCCTTCCACGAGCGGTCGCCCGTGCGCATGATGCACGCGCACATGGCCAAGCAGGCGCCCGCCGTGCACGAGGTCGACGCGCGCGTGCCGCGATGCTTGTCGAGCGTGGTCGGGCGGCTGCTGGCCAAGTCGGTCGAGGAGCGGTACCAGAGCAGCCGCGGGCTCGTGGCCGACCTGGAGCGATGCGCGCGCATCGTGGCTGCTCGCGGGCGGCCCTGTCACCACCCGCCCGCCTACCTCCATCGCCATCAACACCGCGACCGGAGGCAGCATCGGCGAGCCAAAGGCGAAGACAAAGACAAGAACCGAGAAGAAGGAGAAAAGGAAAAGGAATGTATTGAAGACGAAAAGGAAAAAGAGGAAGAAGAAGAGGACGAGAAGTGGGCAGAAGAGGAAGAGGAGCGGTTCAAGGCGGGCGAGGACGACGTGTCGGACGTGTTCGCCTTCCCATCCAAGCTCTATGGCCGCGAGGACCAGCTCCACGAGCTCACGCGCCTCTACGGCGCCACGGCCAGGGCCGCGCGGACACCCTCGTCGCTGGCGCGCAACGAGGTCGTGCTGGTGGCGGGCTACTCGGGCGTGGGAAAGACGGCGCTGGTGAGCCAGCTCAAGGCCATCAAGGAGCGGGCCTACTTCATCAGCGGCAAGTACGACTTCAACAAGCGCGACGTGCCCTACTCGGCGATCGTGTCGGCTTTCACGGACATGATCAACCAGATCCTGTCAGAGGACGAGGAGAGCGTGGGGCGCGTGCGCGGGCGGCTGCGGGAAGCCGTGGGCAGCCACGGGCAGATGCTGGTGTCGGTGATTCCGAGCCTGCAGCTGCTCATCGGCCAGCAGCCCGCCGTCGCGCTCGAGGAGCTAGGCGTCACGGCCGTGGAGGACTTGTACTCGCGCCTGTTCTCGCGCCTGGTCGACGTCTTCTCCAGCATCCGGCCCGACGCGCCTCTGGTGATGTTCCTGGACGACCTGCACTGGGCCGATCAGCCCTCCTTCACGCTACTCAAGCAGATCGTACGATGCCCCGCCATAATGATGATGATGATGATGACGATCAACCACTGGACTGTCGATGGAATGACCGACTGACGCTCGGTGCGTCGGCCGCACACGCACATACACACAGTTGTGCCGCAAGCCGGCCCAGGACGTGGCCCCGCTGTTCCTGCTCGGGGGCTACCGGGACAACGAGGTGACCAGCCCGACCCACCCGCTTCACATGTTTCTCGACGAGCTGCGGAGCAAGCACATCGGAACCACCACCATCGAGCTCAAGGTGCGTCCGACGAGGCCTCTTGCGCCCCAGAGAAGGCCGCACGTGACATGGGCTGGGATGGGGCGCGAGTGCAGCCGCTGCATCTGTCCGACGTGAACAGGCTGGTGGCCGACGTGCTCCACTACGAGCGCGCGCCAGAGGCCGCGCTTGAGCTGTCGCGGCTCGTGTTCGAAAAGACCAAGGGCAACCCGTTCTTCACCATCAGCTTCCTCGCCAAGCTCCACCGGAGCCGCTACATCTGGTTCGACTATGACCAAGGCCGCTGGGCGTGGGACCTGGCCCGGATCGAGGCCGTCCAGTACGCCGACAACGTGGTCGACTTCATGGCCCAGGACTTGGGCAACCTGCCCGCGCGCACGCGCAACCTGCTCCAGGTGGCGGCCTTCTTGGGCGGCCGCTTCGACATCCGCGACATCGCCCAGTTCTGCGGCATCGCCATCGAGGCCGAAGAGGCCGTGCTCTGGCCCGCTCTGCAGCAAGGCACGTCGCTTCCTCTCTTGTCGACATCGATCGTCGTCGTGGTTGCCGTTGTCGACTTCGCTGATGAGCAAGGTGAGCGCAGGGTTCGTGGTGCGCGAGAACGACTTTGCCTACCGCTTCCTGCACGACCGCGTGCAACAGGCGGCCTCCGTGCTGGTCCCCAGGGAGCGCAACAGGCAGCTGCACCTCGACGTCGCCCAGTTCCTCTTGGCCAAGGCTGACACGTCCACGCTGTCCTCCAGCGCCGACCGCTCCGCGGTACGTCAACCGTGCGCCCATCGTCGCCCCGCCCATCTTTGCCTCACCATCTGCGTCGCGCGGCAGCAGTACTACGACATCTTTGATGTGGTGTACCACTTCAACAAGGCGGCCGAGTTGGTGACCGACCCCGCGCAGCGGCTGCTCGTCGCGCGCCTCAACCTGAACGCGGCCATCAAGGCCCGCAAGTCCATGGCCTACGACATGGCCCAGCGCACGACTGTGCAGGGCATCGCCATACTCCCGCCGGACAGCTGGGACACCCAGCACGACCTCACCTTTCAGCTCCACATCGGTCCGGCCGCTCTTCCGTCTCGCCTTCCTGTTCGTGCGCGATCTGATGGACCGCCGACGACGTTGTCGGTCTGGCGCGGCGCGGTGCAGAGCGGGCCCAGAGCGAGTACTTGTGCAAGCAGGTGGACACGGCCCAGAAGCTGTTTGATGAGATCCTGACGCACGCCAACGACGTGTGGGAGACCATCGAAGTGTTTGTGCAGCGCAACCAGATGTCCATCTGCCTCTCGCGCTACGACGTGCGTTTCTCACCCGCTTGTTTATCACCAGCTCATGTCCTGCCCGGCGGCCTGCTTGGCTCACGAGAGGACGTCGGCAGGACGTGCTGGCCTCGGGCCTGCTTGGACTGAAGGCCCTGGGCCTCGACGTGCCGGCGGACCTGCCCGATGAGAGCATCGAGCAGGCCGTCGGGCAGGTCAACCGCCTGCTGGAGAAGACACCCATCAGCGAGCTGATCCACAACAAGCCCGCCACGGACCAGCGCATCATGGTCCGTCCGTCCTTCCGTCTGCGCTGTGTTTTCGCGCCAGCGTTCGCAGGAGGGGACATCGCTGACATTACATACTTGTATGCGGGCTTTTCCTGAGTACAGGGCATCCAAAAATTGGCTGTGCGCTTGTCCGTCGGGGGCTACTTCGTCAACCCCAAGGCCTTGGCCTACATCCTCGCCACTGTGGTGCGGACGAAGCTCAGCCCACACGTCGCTTGCCACTTGTCATCCCCCTTACTCACACCGGTGGTGGTGCGGGTACAGGTCGAGATGAGCATCATCCATGGCCACACCGAGTTCACGTCGGTGCTCTACGCCTGGTACGGCTGGATCCTTTGCGCCGTGCGGAAGCGGGTGCGTCTCCTCCTTCTCCTTGATGAGCCTCGCCTCGACCTCCATTTCCTCAACAACCTCCGCACATGTGCGCGCGTCAATCCTACGCAGTTTGACGAGGCCGTCGCGTGGGGCAAGCTCGCGATCGACATGCACCAAGCCCACTACCCCAACTCGCGGCTGCCGGACCTCAACCAGATGCTCCAGATCGTCTACGGTGCGTCCACTGCTCTTTCCTGCGGAGGCCTCGACTATACTGTTTCAAAGAGGAACGCACGACCTCACCTTGTCGCCCGTGCCAGGCTTCATGCACTGGCTGCGGCACCCGCTGCGCGACTCGCTGCAAGGCCTGGAGACGGGCTATCGCAACGCCGTGGCGGCGGGCAACCCGGCCTTTGCCTCGGGCTGCGCCTACTGCCTCGTGGGGATCCTGTGGGCCGTCAGCCCGCTGCCCCAGACCCTGGCCTCCATCGGTGCCGCGCTCATTCCCGCCCCCCACGCGCATCTCGTCTCGCGCCTGACCCTTGGCCACTGTAGGTCCATACAAGCGCTACGTGCAAGAGGCCAACTGGAGCGAAGTGAGCAAGATGATCCACACGGTCGACCGCCACACGCGGCTCCTCATGGACATGCCCGTGGGCGAGACCGAGGCCGAGTACGCGGCCTACATCGCTTCCAGCGCCAGCCAGATGCCCGTCGGTACGCCAGCACAACAGCAGCTCTGCCGAGTGACGTCATGCTGACGTGGCGTGTCTCCTGTAGCGCTCTACCAGCGCATGCGCATGCAGTACTGCTACATCATGGGCTGGTACGAAGAGGCCCTGCAGGCCGGCCACCGCACGGCGGAGCTCATCCAGGTCATCGGCCAGTGGTACGAGGAGACCGGTACGTCGCTGAGGCCTCGTCTCGCGCGCGACTCTCGGACGAGGAGGAGAAGGGACTGATCGTGTGCCCACGGGCCGTCTCTGCAGAGTTCTACTTCATGTACTCGCTCACGCTGCTGGCGGCCTGCAAGGCGGCCTACGGCTTCGTGTCGCCCAAAGAGCGCGGGCGGGAGCTCACGCGGGGCGCCAAGTGGCGCGAGGCCGAGCGGGCCCTGCCGCTGGGCCGCACCGGCAAGGCCGCGTCCTCGTCGTGGCGCGAAGCCAAATCGCGGGCCGCCGGCCGGCGCAGCGGCGCCTCTACCCCGCGGAACGACCTCCGGAGCGGCAGCGGCGGTGGCGGAGAGGGGACGATCGACGAGGCCACCTGCCGCGAGTATCTGGCCCTCGTCGCGCGCAATCAGGAGGAGATGCGGCGGTGGGCCGAGTCGGCGCCTTGCAACTTTGAGCACCAGTACCTCCTCGTCGAGGTGCGACCAGCCAGCCTTCACGCCAAGCCTTATGATCCACACGATCGCCTCAACATGCCGTTCTGACTGTTGTTGCCCTTCTTTTGCCTTTGCAGGCCGAGCGGGGCTGGGTGCACGAGCTGGAGCGGCGTAAGGGACGCGACGTCGGCGAGCTGCTCAAGGTGGTCGAGCGCTACGAGCGGGCCTACGGGGTGGCCATCGCCAACGGCTTCACGCAGGACGCTGCGCTGGCCAAGGAGCTCGCCTGGCAGGCCCTGCGGGCGCTGGCCGCCCAGGCCGCCCGCGAATCCGTTCATTGCTACACCAAGTGGGGCGCGCCACCCGCTGCCGCTGCGGCCCAGGCGCGCTGCACCGAGCGCCCGGCGCTGCGCTCGATGGCGGTGTACCGGAGCGAAGACGAGGACGACGAGAGCCGCCAGGACGCTGCGGCCGCTTCGGGCCGCGCCGGGCCGGCCCCCTTCTACTCGAACACGTCGGAGATCGTGACCAGCGCGCTCGACCTGGACACTGTGGTCAAGGCCACGCAGAGCCTGTCGAGCAAGCTCGGCCTCAACGACCTGCTGGTCTCGCTCATGGATCTCATCGTCACCAACACGGGCGCCTCCAAGGTAAGCCGCGCGGCGCCCTCTCGATGTTACTCTGATTCTCTTGACGCTGACCCTTCCATCAATCGGGACCAGGGCGTGCTGCTGCTGACCGAGGCCTACAGCGGGGCCGCGCAATCGATGTCGCCGTCAGACATGTCTGGCGAGGGCTCTTCGTCGGTCGACGTCAGCGACTCGGGCGACTCCAGCAGCAGCAACGGCAGCGGCGGCGACGGCGGCGTCAAGCTGCAGCAGCTGTTTGTGCGAGCCAAGGCCAAGGAGCGCCGCAGCGTCTCTGTGCCGCCACAGGAGCCGCACCAGCAGCCGACCGTCCGGGTCCGCGTGGTCAACATCGAGTACCGGAGCGACGGTCGCGACCTGCCCACGCGTATCCTCAACTACTGCTGGCACGCCAAGAGTACGATATCCTGCGTCCCCAACGCTGCTTGGCTGCTGCTCGCTGACGAGGTGGCGCTCGCGGCTGCAGAGGAGGTGATCCTGGCCGACGCGCTGGCGGACGACCTGTTCGGGGGCGATGACTACGTGATCCGTCGGCGGCCGCGGTCGGTGCTGTGCGCGCCGCTGGCGATGAAGGACAAGCAGCGCGGGCTGATCTACCTCGAGAACGACCGCGCGCCGGGCGTGTTTGGACACGACCGACTGCGGCTGGTGCGAATCCTGGCGGGCCAGCTCATGAACTCGATGGACAACGCCATGCTCGTCGACCGCCTCCGGCGGGCCAACCGCGAGATGCGGGCCAAGAACAAGCAGCTGCAGGAGATCGATCGGGTGAAGGATGCCTTCCTGGCGGTGGCGAGCCACGAGCTGCGGACGCCGCTGAACGGGATCATCGGGATGGCGTCGCTGATGGACGACACGGAGATGAGCGGGCAGCAGGAGGAGTGCCTGAACGACATCAAGGCATCGTCGGAGACGCTGCTGGAGCTGGTCAACGACGTGCTCGACCTGAGCAAGCTCAAGGCCATGAAGGTCACCTTGGCCTCGGAGCTGTTTGAGCTGGAGGCCTGCCTGGAGGCGAGCCTGGCCAGCGTCGAGCGGCCGGCGGCCGAGAAGGGCATCAACCTGGCCTACGTGATCAAGGGCGGGCCCGACCAGGTGCCGCGGACCCTCCGGGCCGACGCCGTGCGCGTGCAGCAGATCGTGGCCAGCCTGCTGGGCTACGCTGTGCGGCTCGTTTCCGGCCCGGGCGAGATCCTCGTCACCGTCGCGCCCGCCGCCTCGGGGCACGTCGTATCCCTGTCGCCCTCGCTCACCGACCTCCCGCTCCCGGCCTCGAGCGACGACCTGGCGTCCTCCTCGTCCGCCGCTTCCACGCTCGAGGACGACGACCGGACCGATGACGACCAACAAGGGCTAGAGCAGGAGGAGGAAGGAAAAGAGGAGCAGGAGGAGGAGCGAGATGAGGGGGAAGTGGTGGAGCCTCGCGCGCCGGTCGAGGACGAGAAGGTGGAGCTCCACTTCAAGGTGAAGATCCGCGGCCTGCGGATGACCGAGGAGGAGTGCCGGGCACTGTTCAAGCCCTTCTCCTCCCACTCGTCCAAAAGCCTTTTCGGCCAACGGACTGTCAGCGGACTGGTGGCCAAGCCACTGCGCACTGGCGGGGGAGTGCGTACTGCTCCTCGAGGGCGGCGAGCTTGACAAAAATATTGACCCATTGTGGTCGCTTGGACGGATCATCGTGCCAACACTCGTTCATCAACTCCACGATCTGCTCACACACACACACACACACAAAAAGCCGTCAATAATGAGAATAAAAATGAAAATAGAAAATGAAAATGAAAATATCTAGAAAGAAAAGGGAAAATGTGGGTAGAGGCGCACCTGGCGTGGGCAGTTGTCCGGGGAGGGCATGCGGTAGCCTTTGGACACCTCCTGGATGACCTCCGAGTTGGACAACCCCGGGTAGGGCGCCTGGCCGTACGAGAAGATCTCCCACAGCACCACTCCAAACGCCCACACGTCTGCAATCATAGTTTGATTGAACGTTATTCAAGTGAATGTGGTTTGCTCGATGATATAATTAGGGGAACGTACCGGACTGGGATGAGTACTTGAGCCACTTGAGGGCCTCGGGTGCCGTCCACTTGACCGGGATGTGGCCCCGCGATGCGTCGCCCGTCTTGTAGTACTCGCTCTCCATCAGCGGACGCGACAGTCCAAAATCGCTCACCTAATCACCATTTCAAATAAATAAATAAATAAATAAATGTCAAACCAACTTCCAAAACTCAATCAACAAAAAAACAAATAAATAAATAAATAAATCAGAGGACGGACCTTGACTCGGTGTTCGCCGTTGGAGCGAATCTCTAGGAGGAGGTTGCGCGCTGCCAGGTCCCGGTGCACGACGTCGTTGGCCCGCAGGTGTTCCATCCCGCTCACGATGTCCTTGGCCATTTGCACCAGCACGTGCATTGGCACCGCGTTGATGTTATTCCGCAGATACAGCTGTGGGATTTCGTCGTGTGAGCAATTAATCACGAAATAACTTTTAATAGGAAATAAAAAGAATAAAAATAAAAATAATCTAAAAATGATACTAAAAATGGGAAGGAGAGGTACCGCGAGGGAGCCGTGTGGCACAAATTCGGTGACGATGTAGAGGACGTTTTGGGAGGCGGCCATGCCGTAGAAGGTGACCACGTTCGGATGGTTGGGGATCTGCTGCATGATCTGGGCCTCCCGCAAGAACGCCGTCTGGTTGACACCCGTGAGCTTCTTGACGGCGACGGTGGTCATGCCTCGCAATCGACCCTTGTAGACATCGCCAAAAGCTCCTGTTTTTGTTTATTATTATTTTTATTTGTTAGCAATTCATTTATTACAAAATGATAACAAGCAGGACCGTACCCGTCCCCAGGTGCTCGTCCAACGAGAGGCTGTCGACTGCTATCGTCGCCTTCATCTCCACGCCCGAGCTGTCGCTGCACCAGAAATGAATAAAATAAATAATTAATGAAAAATATTCGAAAATACTTTTAACAGGCAGGGAGGTACCTGAGCTCGCCTTCGTCCTCCTCGCGCTCCTCCGGCGGATCGAGCGAGTCGTCAAAGGGAGGGTCTTCGCCGCCTGTCGAGTCGTCGTCGGTGGGTTGGCTGCTGCCGCCGCCTCGCTGGTCATTGGCGCCGGCGCTCCGCGAGGAGAAGCTGAGGCCAAACGGCTCGCCGTTGCCGGTGCTCTTGCGCTGGGGCGCGTCACGTCGTCGCTTGATGCTGCCGCTCGTGAGGCTTCTCGCGCTGGTGCTGAGCAGCCGCTGATGGTCGCTCTTGCCGCCGCTGCTGGCCCGGCGCTGGTGTCCACCGCTCGGACTGGCCCCACCGCCACTGCCGCTGCTGCTGCCGCGTCGTCGCTCGCCGATTTGGTCACGTCCACGCTCGCGCTCGCGCTCCTTTTGTGTGTAGTCGAGGATGACCCGCCGGCCGCCCATCTTCACGCCCAGGCTCTTGAGGTCATCTTCGGTCAGGAGCATGAGAGCCCGCATGCCGATGTCCTCGTCCACGAACAGCGGAATGTACTTGGTGAGCTTGAGCGAGGTGAGCAGCTCGATCATCCGCTCCTTGTCGTTCACGCTCAGATCGCTCTCGTCCGGGTCTGAGCTCATCATCCGCAGAGGCTGGTCGGCGCTGAACTTGAGCGCCGGCCCCGGGCTTGAGCCCGTGGCCTGTGTGCTGCTGGTGCAAGTACTGCTGCTGGTTCCACCACCACCGCCGCTACCGCTCTCCTTAAACGACGTCGTGCGGTGTTCGCTCGCGTCCGATGAAGAGTGTGCCTCCTCTGATGACTTCTTGGTCTTCTTGCTCTTGCTCTTGCTGCTCTTCTTTTTCTTCTTTTTTGATGCTTTTAGCCTTCGCTTTTCTGTTTGAAGGCGACAAAAGATTAATTTGTTGGATAAAATAAAACCCATTTTTGAAAAGTTAAGATAAACTAAAATAAAACGGTACCTTCTTTGTCGAGGAGGGTCATCATCTCGGGCAGTTTGGCGCGGAAGGCGACGTCCCGTGGTGTTCCCTCGCCGCCCACGATCGTCATGTCCGCACCGTGCTCGAGGAGGAGCTCCACCAGCTCTGCTCGCCCGTTCCTCACGGCCAAATGGAGCGGCGTTTCGCCGTACCTGTGTGGAGACCCGGGGCCGAGTCAGTACTGTGTTTTCAGGGTTCTGGGGGCGAGTGGAGAGAATTCGCTGACGGCGGACACGAACCGGTTGGTGATGTTGACATTGGCGTCATGTTGCAAAAGATAGGCGAGAACGAGAGGCGATGACGTTCGAGAAGAGGCGAGGAGATGTGTTGGAGTCTCTCCGTTTTTGTTCATCGCGTTGGATGTGTTGAGCGGGCCCTGTTTGGGACCCAGCAGGTACTGCAGGATGATAAAATATTTATCATGCGCGGGCAGCTCGTACGGTCGGCTGCCATCACTCCTCCACTTGCGCGTCGCCTCGCCTCTGTTGACAAGAAATGTTGAGTTTTGCGTATTTCAAGAAATAAAGGTGAACGAGGTGGAGGCGCGAACTCTCGAAGAAGGAAGCCCTTGGAGATGGCCGGAGGCGTATGAGACAGCGGCATCGTGTAGTAGTCTGACGACGGCGAGCGCAGCATCGGACTGATCCTGCAAGGGAAAGCGCATCGACTATGAGCGACCAAAGAGACCTCCTAAAATCAAACGAAAGAAAGAGAAAGGTTTGCACGTACTTCACGGAGGGCGCTTGGTCCGGCGGCGGATGTCGCACAAAGTAGTGCAGCGGTGTGGACAGGTCCACTGTGGTCAGCGTGACACTTACGCTGTGTATGAACATTGCGCCGCAGTGCGCATATTGCAGGTGAGCGAACATGAACGGTTGTAATATTGTTGTTGTGAACAATAAAGCCACAATAGCATGTGGCGTCACAACACAACGCTTAACGACATGAAATTTCATGGCGCAATATACGTGGGCCTGAGATGAAGAAAGATGGGGGGGAGCAATAATGGAACGAAATTTGGTTCTCAACATCGTGGCGATGTTAATGTTGATGATGAGATTGATGAGTGCAGAAGCGACAATAACTGCAGGCTGAGTGAAAGAATTTGAATCCGGGAAAGGCGCAAAGAATTCAATTCTATCTTGAGCGCAAACTCAAGGGAGCGAGACAAGAAGAAGCGTACCAATTAGAGGGAGACCGCGAGTCGAAGCCATTCACACCACCATACCCTTTTGGCTTGGAGTTAAATGAGATTTGATTGGAGCCCAGCCCACCGGCGCCCCCAGTGAGCAGTAGTTCAATTGCGGCCAGGTCACCTCGATGGCAAGCCGTGTGTAGTGGCGTCCACCCATGTCGGTCAATTTGGTTGGCGTTGATGCTCGACTTGACTAGTAGGTATTGTACAATGTCGGCCTTGCCAGCCTCCACCGCAGCATGCAGAGGGGTGCCACCGAGTCGGTCGCGGTCGTTTATCAATGAAGGATCATCCTTCAACAACTCTTCCACCTCCTTCAATGTGCCCCCTTCTCGAATGAGCGTGTGAATGACAGGGGCCTCGTCCTTCTTGCTCCCCATTCGGCCCAGGCTGGACTTCCGGGCTGACGACATGAGGGGAGAAGGACGAGAAAAAGCAGGGCGAGGGCGCGGGTCAGCGTTGCAGATGGCACCAACCACCCGTATTCCACACCCACCACCTTCCTCCTATCAATGCGCGACCTCTCCGTTGCGATGCAGGAGCCAGTACAAAAATAATCTCGCAACTAGTTTTCAATAATCCCAAAAAACTGAAAATAAAAATTGCCATAACCTGTTTAGGGGCACATACCAGCTGGTGCACCCACCACCCACCACTTGCTCGCACCGAGCGACGAGGCGAAAAAGGGCAGAGCTGCGTGTCGCGCACGTCGGCACACCTCCACCTGGGATGCGCGCTGGGAGACAGCCAGAGGCGCGAGGGCAACGAACAACGAGCACGAATTCCTGCCTGCCCAAAACCGCGGCATACAACTCGTGTCAGCTGGGTTTTGGAGGCCAAGTCTCTTTTGCGGAGCGACGGCCGGTCTTCCCCTCTCCGCGCGAGAAACTGCCACAGGCAATCTTCATCTCCATCTCGTTTGTTAACATATCGATGCAAGATAGATCCAACATCTGCTTTTATTGTCATTAAACAGCAAGCACGAGGATCGATCACATCGACCAACAGCACGGCCATCTCGTTTTCATCAATTCTGTCATCATCAGCCTTGTAAACAACACTGTAAAGGAACGAACCAGCTCGAAGAAATGGAGAACTTAGAAGCAACCCCAGAGATGGCCTTCTACTGCTTCGAGGTGCTGGAGCATGAGTTAGCCTCTATGAAGAATGGAGGCAGCAAGAAGCGCAAGGGCTCCTCTCTGGCCACACCTGACCCCTACGCCTATAACATTCCTGACAACATCGAATGGTGCGTTTCCTTATGTCGTCTTGCTGGCCCCTTGTAGTTCGAGCTCACGTTCTTGCAAGAGCAGCCCGCTCTTTGTGGGCTGGAAGAAGACGAGTAAGGATGGAAGCGAGGAGAGGCTACGCGGCTGCAAGGGCACGCACGGCACCCTCCCCCTTCACGAAGGCCTCCGTCAGTACGCTCTTCTAAGGTACATCGTCTTCTACTCTTGGGTTTGAACGAGGCATTAATCGTTTCTCATCTTTCGATTCGTGGGTGCTACCAGCGCGTTCGACGACAGCCGCTTCAGGCCAGTCGAAGAGGGGGAGGTGCCCCGCCTGGCCTGCACAGTGAACCTGCTGTTTGCCTTCGAGTCATGCAAAGATTGCTTCGACTGGGAGGTACGTCTTTTACGTGGTGGACGCTGCACACCTTCATAAAACCTCATCATGCATCAACTGGCATGATCGTCATCACGTCAACGCCTTATTCGATTGAGTGGCGCTTGTTACAGGTGGGGCCGCATGGTGTGCGTATCGATTTCTATGATAGCAGAAACGTCCCGCGCAGCGCCACCTTCCTGCCCTCGGTCGCCGTTCAGTTTGGTTCGTGTGCTGAACCTTCTCTTGTCTTCCTTCTTCATACCGTTGAAGCTAACATGCACCACATCGTCACCACACTACAGGCTACACCCGCACACAGACAAT
Source organism: Acanthamoeba lenticulata (assembly GCA_002179805.1). Taxonomy (NCBI): domain Eukaryota; phylum Discosea; order Longamoebia; family Acanthamoebidae; genus Acanthamoeba; species Acanthamoeba lenticulata. The sequence goes on along the minus strand of NAVB01000009.1, from coordinate 22,408 downwards.
CGAGAGACTCGTGGAGAAGGCCGGCTGCAATGAGCCACTAACCAAGAAGCTCGTCGCCAAGATCAAGTGCATTCGCTTTCAGGTCCTCAGTTCTCGTCTCTTTCTTCCATCAACTCCTCAAGGCTCACAAAGAAGCTTTCTCTTTGGTGTCGTTCAGTCGTCGGAGATCCACATCCCGTACGAGGAGTATCTGCAGCACAAGAAGAAGGCCTGAGGAAATGGGTCCTTATCGTCTGCGCCTGTCAGCGGGAGACGAACTGGGGCAAGCTGGCGCAGTCCCGCTCCGTGTTGTTGCAAGTGTGTGAATAGACCTTTTTGTGACCAGAAGATGAAAAACAGAACGTGTTGAACTGAGCTCCAGCTACTGGAGCACGAGCAAGTATACGGCCATCGTGAAACAGCTCACGGACACGAACCAGTGCAGTCGCGAACCCACCACGGATGCTGCACGACAGGGAACAGGCCACCACATAAGCAACTACGTAGGGTAGGGGTCAGAAGGGGTGTGCAACCAACCTTTGTAAAACGTTCCCCAAAAGCCCTTCTTTTCAGAAAGGAATGTACGTCGCAGAATTGGGGTCGACTTGATCAGCGTCGAGAAGCAAATGAAAAGAAGGATGGCAGTGAGCAGGCCAGGAAAGGAGTAAACTGAGGATGCATGAGTGAGAAGAGAAGAGAATTAAAGAAGGTATAGAAGTTCAGCAACGTACTGTTCGTCATGTGGAAGGAAGATGCTGGCTTCAGAGCCTCCGCACCACAACAGCATTGATTTGCTATATGGGATCAAATTCTAACTTACTCGTCCTCTTCACAAGCCAGGCCTGTGGCCCAATGGAAAGGCGTCTGACTACGAATCAGGAGATTCTGGGTTCGACCCCCAGCAGGCCTGAATCTTTTTTGCTTGTTGATACTGTGCGGACAAGAACAAACAAAACCTTGCAAGAATGGAAGAAAAAGATGCAATACACTTATTTACATAATTAAAGAAATAGTTGTCACATATTGCAAATTGTTAAATTTTTGTGATAAATATTTTTGGGATGTTAGGTTAAAATGGGAAAAAAACAAAAATTTTCCGCTGCCGGGAATCGAACCCGGGGCGCATGGGTGAGAACCATAAATGTTACCGACTACACCACAGCGGATTTGTTGTTAGCATGAGCAAAAGCTATCAGGCAACCAGCATGAAATGACTAGTCACTCGTGACTGTGCTGCTGCCTCTTTTCGTTCTTTCCTCTACGGCATGGATGAGGAGGAGTTTGGGGACGAAGAAGGTGAAATAGCCCAAAAGGAACTCCAAGCGCAAGAGCGGAGGCGTGACCTTGAACGGGGGAGTGTCAGTGGAGGCGAGGAGGAAGACGAAGAGGTTGAGCTCACAACGTCGCGTGGACGAGCAGGACTGCCCAGCGCCGATAGCGCTGCTGTGTTGCGAATCTTTGCTGACGAGAGTAGCAGCGATGAAGAGGACGATGGTGTACAGGAGGAAGATGAAGTCGACCGCTACTTTGAGGAGGAGACGACCATGGAGGACTTCACCGTGGGCCAAGAGACCAACATCTACGAATCTTTACGGCGCTGCTGCATGCCACGGCGTACCTCCTCCTCGGGGCTCTGGACCTCTGCCGTTCCACACGTGTCGTCCGACTTTGCCAACGCTTTTGCCTGGTCCTTCCGCATGGCCGCCGCCACTATCATCGCCACCTTCTTTGTGCTCTACCCGCCCACTGCCGACTTCTTTGGCTGTACGTCCATCGTCTTGTGTGGCCAGCAAGCCATTTGTGAAAAGTTTAATGTATGCAATTCCAACGTGGCAGTTGTGGCTTTCCTGGTGGCCATCTTCGGAATCCTGGCCACAGCGCCAACCTTCGGGCAGACCCTCCAGGCGAGCGTGCACATGCTCCAGTGCGCTCCGCCCGCGCGCCAGCCTGCTCGCCCTGGGCCTCCGTGCCAGCGCGATTCGCCATCATATCCTTCTCACCACCCATCATCGTATCATCTACCAACAGAGGCGGCGTCGTTGGGACGTTTGTGTCGCTGGGTATCGTCAACGCGCTCAAGCCGCTGTCCGACATCAGCCAGGCTACCTACTACACGCTCAGCGCCGTCGCCCTGTTTCTCAGCACCATGGCCCTCTCCTACCCCAACAAGGTCCACCACCGCCAGCTGATGCCTCTGCTCGCCACCGAAATCGACCGCGCCTCATTGTTGACTTGCCGCGGTTCGCGTGTGGCCGCAGCCGCCCGTGTGGCGCAGGTTCGCACTGCTGCTCAACACGGTCATGATCCTGGTACATGTGCCGCGCTCGCCCCTCCCGTGTGTTGATCGTCACGCTGATGGACAGTGTGGCGTCGTTGTTATCATCGTGGCCATCATGGCCATCATTAACGTCGTCGCTTCTCGGCTCCTCGAAAGCTGTACCTCAGCCGCTCCGACGTCACCTGGTACGTACATCGTCGTCGCCATCGTTGGCCGCTCCGCCCTCCCCTGATAGGACCCGCGGTGTGAGCACAGGTATTACCCCCTGATCGGCCTGCTGGCAGCCATACTGGCTGTGGGCTGCGCGCTCCTGGCGTCGCTGTTGCCGCTACCGGCCGTCGCCACGTTCCAGTTCACTCGGGCCATCCAGACCAACATGCTCGTACGACAGAGAAGAGATTTTTATATTTTCAATTTTTGTTAATTTTTACGACGGGCAGGTCCTGACCCAGCTGGTGGAGCTGATGGTCGGCGTCTACGCGACGAGTCCGCGCAAGGACCAGCGGCGGACCCACCTGCGCATCAAGGCCGAGCTGCTGCTCAAGGCCCTCCGCCGCAACATCGTCACCACGAGCCAGCTGGCCGCCGCGGCCAAGTGGGAGCACTTTTTCGCGACCCAGTGCGCCTCACCCTCGGCCCAGCCTCGCCCTTGGCCCACTGCTCTCACTCATCGCCGTCGTCTTCATCATCATTCTCGTCATCATCGTCTTCGTCATTGTCTTCTGTGTCGTGCGCAGGGACGCGGCCACGGCCTACGTGGCGATGCTGCAGGGCCTGGCCGACGCGGCCACCGCCATGCAGCTGGGACTGTCCCACATCAAGCTTGACAACAAGCTGCACGGCCCGCACTTGGCCTACTCGCGCGCCGCGCTGGACCAGAGCGTGGTCGCTACGCAGACCTACCTCCTGGCCTGCGCGCCATTGCTCCAGCGGCGCGCCTGCCCGCCGCTGCTGTGGTCCCTCTATGACTTGGTCTCGCGCCCGTTTGTGGTATTCTGGCCTCCAGAGCTTCTCTCTGGCTTTCCGCGCAAGTCTTCAATCGCTGATGACCCGAGCGGGCGCGACAGATGGCGGTCCCTCTCAAGCAGGTGCGGGCCGAGGCGGCCGAACAGGTGAAGAGCCTGCGGGCGGGCCGCGACGAAGGTGCGGGCCCATGCCCTCTTTCTCTTCCTCTTCTTCGAATAACGCGCCCATTTCCTTTCCTCAGGGGAGGCGATCGAGCTGGCGCGCGAGCGGGTCGAGGAGGCCAGCAGCCAGATCGACCTCACCCACCGCCAGTTCCGGCACGACGTCATCTGGTCCGGTGCGTCGTCCGTCCGTCGTCCTTGGACAAGAGGCGGCGCAAGCGCTGATGGTTGGGCTTGCGTGTGTAGGCGGCGTCAAGCCCGAGAGCCGCGGATGGTCCCTGGATGACGTCATCCCGATCCACTGCTTCATGTTTGGCCTGCAGTCGTTCCTGCGCCAGTCGCAGCAGCTCCACACCGTCCGCTTCCGCTGGTATGCCCGGCATCCGCGGGCCTATTGGCGCGCGTTCGTCTACGACGAGCTCGTCGCGCCGGTCGTGTCGCTGGCGCGCATGGCCCTGCGCACGATCACGCTGCCGTTCCGGTTGATCTCCTTTGCCCTGCGGGACAGCCCGTCGGCGCGCCGCAGGCGCCTCAGCGTGTGGAACCAGTGGCTCTTTAGCGTAAGCCCAGACTCGATGATATTTTTGTGAAGGCCGGCCTCGAGGCGCTCACGAGCGTGTGTGTGTGTATGTGTCCAGTCGCGCGTGGCAGGCTCGGTGCAGCTGGCGCTGATCGTGACGGTGGCCGGCCTGCTCGTGTTCATCCCGAGCCTGCAGTCCACGTTCCCGTTTGGTCTGTGGGCGCCACTGACCGTCGTCCTCAGCGTGGATCGCGGCGCGCGCCAGGGATCCACGCTCCGGTCCACCGGCATTCGCCTCTACGGTTCGTCGTCTTCATCGTCGTTATCGTCTTTGTCGTTCTCGTTGTCCGACACTTGTGTGGTGTGCGCGCAGGAACGACGATCGGGTCGATCATCGGCTACCTGATCGCGCTGATCGCTTCGGGCTCGCCCTACATCATCACGCCACTGCTCGCGGGCTGGGTGTTCGTCGCCGGCTACTGCCGGTCAAGCAAGGAATGGGGCGGCCTTGGTCTGATCATCGCCATCACGGTGCAACGTCGACCTCCATTTTTCTGTTTATTTAAAAAAACAAAACTATTTTTTGTTTTTTTAAATTGATTTATTCTTTATTTGTTGATTTTTTCTTTTGTGGTGAGTTAGGCGCCGTTGATCGTGTTCCGCGGGTCGGGCCCGCTGGCGACAGCGCTGAGCCTGCAGCAGCTGGCCCTCTACCGCATCCAGGCCACGCTCATCGGCCAGCTGGTGGCCATCGGGATCAGCCTGGTCTGGCCCGTGCGCGCGGCCGTCCTCCTGCGCAACCAGTCTACCACGCGCACCCTCCTGGTCCGCCTTCCCCGTGCGTCGTAAAACGCGTCCTCGGCGACGAATGTTGACCGCCCTCTGGGTCGCCGCGCACAGGCCCTGCGTCGGTGTTTTGACCACATGATGCGAGGCTACGTCGAGTGCGAGTATTGCGTGCCTTTGGCCTACATCAAGCAGATGGAGGTGAGGCCGCAGCACATTTTTTGTTTATTTTATTCGTTCGCGACAGCGCTGTCTGACTGTCGGGCCCAAACCGACGTGGTGATGGACAGCTCGAGGCGCGGCGGGCGTGGGACCTGCAAAGTGTGCTCATCCAGGAGGCGCGCGACGAGCCGCGCCTGTGGCGTGCCTCGTTCCCCTTTGACGCGTTCGAGGTCATCATCAGCTCCTCCAATCGCCTGGTCCAGTCTCTGGTCCTGATGGACAGGGCGCTGTACGGGGGCTGGCGCGAGGGCAGCCAGCTGAGCGACTTTCTCATCCAGCCACTGCACGAGCATTTGGCGCAGGTCCACTCGCAGGTGCGTCAGGCCCATGACGTTCCTGGTGCCTGGCTTCTTTCTCACTTGCACACATAACAGGTGGTCATGATGTTTGACGAGCTCATCGCGCGCATTAAAAGGTTTGATGAGCGCATGGCTCGCTTCTCGACCACGCTCGGCATTCACCTGCCGGGCGGCGAGCCTCAAGACGCCCCAGCCACCACCATGCCGACCCCGCTCAGCATGAGCCGCACCGTGCGCCATCTGGAGAGCGGAATGAAGAAGACGCTCAACCAGTTGGTGCGACCATCTCTGGATGCCATCTGCCTGAAAGCTGGTCCGCCTCTGACCTGTTGTGGTTGATGCCACCTCACCACAAACAGATTGGCAAGCAGTTCAAGAAACTGGACGTGTTGCCCATCTCCAACTATGACGTGCTGACCTTCCAGACGCTGTTGTTTGCGCTGCGTATGCTGGTGGGCGAGATGCGCACTTTGTGGGAGGCCGTGCTCAACTTGCTGCAAGTCGAGGCACTTCACCAACGGTTGTAAATGTACATCACAACAAAAAATCTGGTGTTTACGAACAGGCACACCCGCAACAGCAATCATAGTCTCAAGATTCGAAAATCTTGCCACTTAGCTTGAGTTCTCCACAAACAAGCCAGGCCTGTGGCCCAATGGAAAGGCGTCTGACTACGAATCAGGAGATTCTGGGTTCGACCCCCAGCAGGCCTGTATCTTCTTTTTCGGTATGTTTTAATTTTGCATCATTTTCTGCATTATTCCGAGATTCCTTTACGTGAATGCGTGCTATTTGAAGCATAAAAACCGCTATTAAGTTTTTCCACTCAACAAGCGTTAAGATGGAGCATACGAGCGAGGTGCTGGCCTTCATCGACTCTCACGCCCATCTGGATATGGTGTTGGATCGCCTGACTGATGGTGCTTCAAGAAAGACAAAAAGTGACTTTATTGATTTCTTTGCAGCGAACTGGACCGAAAGTGTTATCCAGGACCTCTTCACCGCCCAGAAGGGTGCGCCACACTGGACACTCAAAGATAAGAACGAAAAAGAGTTGACTCTTCGTTCGTGCAGGGAAGCAGCGAAAAGGTGGTAGAGGAGGCACGGCAGTGGCCACCCCCACGGCTTCACCTCCGCCCGGGCCGCGCATGCAGCTTGGAGCCTGCATCCACGTGTGCTGCTTCGTGCAAGGCTACGCACCAACGCATCGCTTGGCAGACCTTGCCGCCAGTGCGTGTGTGCTTGTCCTGTGCGGTAATGCCAATCAAGAACTCACAACGGGTTGTGTCCTGCCTTGATAGACAGTGATGCTGAAGCTCCGGCCTCGCGGGTGTACATGACCTATGGCGTGCATCCACACGCGGCGTCGCAGTACGACGATAAGCTTGAGAAGGAGATCGAAGAGGCCATGAGCCACCCGCGCACCGTCGCTTGGGCACGAAGCGATCCTCCACACGTCTTTGCATCTCCTCGTTGTTGAGCGCCCTGTTGTTCTCAACGCGTCTCTACAACAGGGCGAGTGCGGCCTGGACTTCTTCAAGAACCTCTCCGAGCGGGACGTGCAGCTCGCGATCTTTGCGCGCCAGCTGCAAAAGGCCGTCGAGCACAAGAAACCTCTGGTCATCCACTCTCGCGACGCCGAAGCTGTACGAGAGAGACATGAGACCTTGGACCGTGGTCACTGCTGTCTTTTGTTGACGTATGGTGGCTTCATCTCTGCTGGCCTCAGGACACGCTTCGCCTGCTCAAGGCACATGTTCCCGCCGACTGGTTCATCCACATGCACTGCTTTGGCGAGTCTCCGAAGATGGCCGAAGAGCTGATGGCCTTCTTTACCAACGTCTACTTTGGGTTCACAGGTACCTGTTTCTATGTGTTAAGAATGTCTTCTTAACGACACCACTCTCACCTTGGTTCACCGTTGGTAAAGGCGCGATCACTTTCTCGAACGCTGGACGAGCACTCGACGTCGTCAAGATGGTGCCGTTAAACCGGCTTCTTCTCGAGACCGACTGTCCCTTGTGCGCTGCCCTCAACAGACAACATTATTTTCTTTATTTTAACTCGAGCTGATGTACGTCGCAGCATGGCGCCGGAGCCGCACCGAGGCAAGGTAGCACAGCCAGCGATGATCCCGCTCGTGGCGAAGAAGGTGGCCGAGATCAAGAGCCTGACCCTCGCTGAGGTCATCCAAGCCACCACTAAGAACGCGTGCACGCTCTACTCGTTGCCCGCTCCCTGAACGTTCTGGCGCAGCCGAGCAACCAAATAAAAGAAAATAAAATACCTCGCTCAACCATGTTCGCAGAAACAGTTACACCCACCGGAGCGTACAAAAGGCCAGATCAGGCGCCACCATCCCCACTTGACAACATACGTACTATGAAGAGACCTGGTACGGAGAAGCCATTATTAATACTACAGCAAGCCAAGGCTTTGACCGCTTTTCCTCCTTGACTGACCACCGCTTCCGTCCAGAGGAAGACAACCAAGAAGCGCAGGCGAGTGGTGAAGTGGAGATAGGGCGGCTGGAGTGTACGGTGGTGGAGGTCTACCCTCAAGCAGCGGCAGGCGGACAGGACACCGACCAGCGCTTCTCGACCTCCCGCAAAGTTGTTCTGTGCCTCTTGGCCGACGGTCGCCTCCAAACGCTGCCCGAGGTGGACCGCATCGAATGGTTCCACTTCAGCCACCGCGGCCTCTCGAAGCAGGGGGTGCGCGTAGACGAGGGCGGGTGGCATGGGCTGTGCTCGCCCGAGGGCCACGTCACGCTCAAGGCTGCCGCCAGAGAGGCCAAGGAGGCTCCAGCCGGCGCTCGCCTGCTTACGGGCCGCCTTCTGCCGCCATGCAGCATTGCTGGCGCCATCACGAGGACCGACATCAACGAAGGAGACGAAGGAGCATCGCGGCTGGGCCACTTTGAGATCACGATCTGCGATATCCGAGAGACTGGCGGGGGCGGCGGGGCATCATGGAACGTCGCCTTGGCCCTGTTGAGGCGGCTCCGCGCCCACCAGCAGCGCATGAAGGCACAAGACAGTGGCTCGGCCGCACAAACCCAGCGCGAGAAGGCAGACTTCTCAGCCTATCTGCCACTGGAAGCCGTATTTCGCATTTGCAGCTTCTTGTCTGTCCCGGCGCTCGCCGCCCTGGGCCAGAGCTCCCAGACCTTTGCCCACCTGTGCAGCGACCCCTATCTGTGGCGCGGCTTCTACCTGCGACGCTTCGGGGGCCACACACTGCTCACCCTCCCGGGAAGCTCTCCCGTGGCGTCGACAGCAAGCCATTCGATCGAAGAGCTGAGTCAGGGCTTCGCCACTTCGGTCAACGATGTGAAGGCCATGTGGAATGCGCATAACTGGGCGCCGTGGGATGAGCCTGGAGCTCCTGCCGTGCACGACAGCGAGGACTGGAGGCTGTGCTATCGGCTGGCTCACGTCAAAGATTCTGCCTTCCTCTCGTCGTTAGCCATCAAGGACGGCTTCTACGTCCTCAACGGTGAGTCTTTCTCTCTTCTTCTTCTTTGGCCGACTGGTTGGTGGCTCACACCTAAGGCGCAGGGCACACCAGGAACAACGCCTCGAGCCACAACGTGACGCGAGTGCAAGGGATCAGGATGAGGCTTCAGGATGGCATGGTCTGGGCTGAGATGGCCTACTCGTCCGGTTCGGCCTACAACGGCGGCGCCGACGCGGTGTGGATCGGGCAATACAACAGAGCCACGAGGGCTATCCGGTGGCGAGAGCGCTACATGACCCATTCGGGTCTCTTCCACTACGAAGGCCACGTGGTGGACCACCACACTATCGTCGGGACCTACAGATGGGACGTCAATGGTGCCACGGGCACCTTCACCTTCCACCTCGCCCAGCCGGAAGTCGAAAGCGATTCGCTAGAGCAACCCTGAGCCTGTCGCCCGTTAACAAAAAGAAAACGCTTTGAAGCCTTCACGCCTGTTTCCATTTCATCACAAAGGCTGTTTGCGGCGGTGCCTGTCCACTTGCTCTCTCCCTTGCGCTCCTCCTTACCTCGTACAAATGAAAGATGCAGACGCAAATTGATGAAACTGAAATGATGATTGATTTGATTTTCTTGCATCTTCAGAATCAGAACCTTGATTGCAAGGCAGCATGCGGGGGCCAGCTGCCATGAGGCGCAGAGCCGAGGCCATGGAGGCCTTCATCAAGTGGGCCGGCCGAGCGTGCGTCACGTTCGTGTGGATCTTTTGCGCTGTAGGCTACTGGTCCGTGTGGCACTACGTCTTCATTCCCTTCATGATGTACACCGGCCAGGAACCCCTCCACATCCTCGTCCTCGTCCTGTTCCACTTTCTGGTCGTCCTCAACCTCTACTGCTACTATCGTGCCATCCGCACCGACCCCGGCTTCGTCCAGCCCGGCTATGTGCGCCCCCCCCCCCTCTCCGGGCTGTCCTTCTCCTCTGTCACCAGTGCTGACGCGGTGGGTGGTCGTTTCGGGGCGCAGCTGCCGCCTGAGGTGGAGGAGGGAAGCCTGCGCAGCGTCGACGCGCACCACGAGCTCCCGAAGCACCGGCATCAGCACGAAGAAGAGGAGAACGAGCAGAGGGAGGACGAGCACGGGCACGAAATGAAGGTCCTCCGCGGAGCCGCGGCCAAATCGGACAGCATCAATGGCGATGAGACCAGACGCTTGGCGCCTGGTGAAGCCGGCGACAGCGACAATGACAACGAGTCCGAGAGTGATAGCGACAGCGATAGTGATAGTGACAGTGATAGTGACAGTGACAGCAGCGAGGACGAGGACGTGGAGGTGGTGGAGCCCAACTATTGCCGAAAATGCGCGTGCTATCGACCGCCGCGCGCGCACCACTGCCGCCACTGCAAGCGCTGTGTGCTCCGCATGGACCACCATTGCCCATGGATCAACAACTGTACGTTGGACCCTGTTTTGTTGGGGTCTCTCGGACCGCTGCTGCAGCTCACGCTATTCGTTGTCCCTTGCGCAGGTGTGGGCCACAACAATCTCAAGTATTTCTTCCTGTTCCTCGTGTATGGTGCCTGTGTGGGCACCATGTTCCTCACATTCTTCGGCTTTTGCATCTACGATCTCTTTGCCAATGTACACACCTTCGTCCTTGTCCTCCACCTCTTCCTCCACATGGCCGGCGCTCACATTGGCGCCAATGGGCGAGCAGAGCCACAAGTACACGTCGGAACAGCTGTGGCGGGACGGCACCATCGTCTGTGCGTACCGGCCTGTCCGGACACGGGGGCTCGCTTCTCTTTTCCTCTTGACTGATTGACTGACGGATGAATGGATGGATGGATGGACGTGGGCGACATGCTGGGCGGACCAGGCGTAATCGTGTGGATCGCGGGCGCGCTCACGCTCAACCTCGCGGCCATGGGCTGCCACACATTGGGGCTGATCGTCACGAACACAACCTCCATCGAGAAGCTAGCCCTGCGTGCGCGCATGTGGCGGCGACGACGACGCAGCAACAAGGCACATCGGACGAGCCTCTTCCGAGTGAGCTTCCCTTCTTGGCTGACGTCTTCCCACGCGTGTGTGTGCAGATGCTGCGGCACAAGTACGATCTGGGCCCGCAGGCCAACCTGCGCCAGGTGTTGGGTTCCTCGCCGCTTCAGTGGTTCTTCCCCAGTCCGCCCGAAACCGATGGATACCACAGCCCGGTTTATCCCAACCCCAACAACCGCTATGAACTGTGGTGAAGGAACTGCGCTGGGACTTGACCTTTTGTGGGCTTTAACCTAAAATGGCTTGTTTATCCAAATTGGGCCAAACAGAGAAGAAGAGGAAAACTGGGTTTTCATTTTCGGAGCCGAGATGGCGGGGCGAGGAGGTGGCTCCTTCGTTTGGTGGGTGGGGCTGCGATTGCTCTTGTTAATGACATGGACCCATCTGGGTTATCATGGCACTCTGGGCCAGTCGTGTGGTGAATCACAGTCGCAATCAATTATCTCACGAGATTTTGACTGCGTTACTGTTGGCGCTACGTTCACCGTTGCCGTGTCCTTTACGGTGCTCGATAAGCCGGTGTACGTGCAGGGAGCAGACTTTGGCTGGAGAACTGGTACACTAGCTCGAACAGTCAATCGTGGTTGGTGTTTAACTCACGACTCTGTCCTTCACCACAGGCGCTCAGTTCACCAACGAGGTGACGTCCATAAGCATTCGCGATTCAGGTAACAATATCATTACGAACGGATCTTTCGCCATCCCTGCGGCCCTTTGGCCTTCATTCTGTTACGAGGATGGCGGCCTCTACTCGTATGAGATTGCGGCAGCTGGGGGCGTGCTACTCTCGGCCAACACCGCCTACTCGCTCGTCATGGTGAGAACGACTTCTTGGACCTGGAAAATGGGTCCTGTGGTCAGCCAGGTCGGCCAGCCTCTCATATTTGACGACGCTCGCATGATCCGCTTCCGCGGCTGCGTCCTGACCCCGTCTTCCCCTTCCCCGTCTGCTTCGACGACGCCCTCGGCTTCTCCTTCTATTTCTTTTACCCCAACCTCTTCTCCTTCTGCTTCTAACTCGCCCTCATTTTCTCCTACGCCTTCGGTCACCCCGTCGACCTCGCTGACGCCAACGTCCACGCCTTCCATCACTGCCTCCTCTTCCCCTACTGCTTCGTTAACACCCTCGACATCGCCAACGCCTTCGCCGACTGCTTCCATGTCGCTTACGCCGACGCCCACATCTACTGCTTCTCCTTCCATGACGCCCACAACAACGCCCTCTCAATCAGTCTCCACCAGCCGCACGCCATCAGTCTCGCCCACGAGCTCGCCTCTTCCTGAGACCTCGCCGCTTGCCGTCGTGCTTTCGGCCGACCTCCAACAGCCCAACTTCAACCTGTCTGCACAATCAAGCCAGCAGAGCATCGGGTTCCAAGACTTGCAGCTGGGCTCCTCGGCGCCCACAGCCATCCAAGGTACGATTTGCCTGATTTATCGGCCAAGGTAAGTGTTGTAATAGCCTTCTTTCCGACAGCGTATGAGGTGGTCACGGAGAACCGGACGACCACCACTGAAGGAACGACGGTCACGGTGCCCACCTACGTCTACCGCGCCACGCTGGTCGACAACGCCACGCTCGAGCAGACCTTTGCCTTCCACGAGACCTCTGCTGACGCAGAGTTTGCTGGGGCATCGTTCACCATCGGACCCAGCACGCTCAAGTGGTCCATCAACTACACCACCACCACCTCCACTGTCAGTGGAGGAGGCAGCCCGTTGACCATGCGTTACCGCATTCCGCTGTCGGGCTCGAGCGATTGCCGCCAAGTGACTCGGCTCAACAACGTGCCACGCACCAACATGACGACCTACCTCGTGCGCCAGATTCAGCAACGCGTGGCGCGAGTCGAGGTCTTCAACGTGGCCATCGTCGACGAAGCTTCGCGACCGCTGGCCAACCATTCGCTGACATGCAACAGCACGTCGGGCGATTACGTGCTGGAGCTCACATTCCCGTCCTTCACAAGGTCGCTCTTTTACGACCCATCGATCTCGCTTGGCGTCCTGCTCGGCGCCAAGGAGGGCGACACCAAGGCTGGCGGCAGCGATAGCTCAGCGGTGATCGTCGCGACCGCCGTGGTGGTGCCCGTGGCGGTGGTGATCGTGCTTCTCATCACCATCATTGGCGCGTGGCAAATGAGGGCCAAGCGCGAGCGCCGCCTCACAGGCCTGCGATCGGCCACCTTGGCAGCCAACCTGCGCAAGTCGACGCTGCTCACCGATTCCATCGCTTCGGCACCTCCTGCGCCCTCTTCGCCTCCACCCGCCCCAACGACACCTGCGACCGTGTAGAGACGGTAGAGTGTAGTCGCCTTCTCGGCTGCCGCATAGGGGCTACGATTTTTTGTTTTTTTGTGGTTTTACCAAAATAGGCCAATTTTCCTTTTTGAGCTCAACGTCTTGGCCAGAAGAGCAGAAACTCCCCGAAAGGTTGAGCTTGGCCAAGGAGAGAAGAAAAAGAAGAAACCAAGGGATGAAGGGCCGAGGACCGTCCGGCACAGGTTGGGCTGGCCTTCGAGTGATCTTGCTCGTGCTCGGGGCTCTTATAATTCATGGATCACTGGCTCAAACGTGTTCATCACAAGCGCTCATCTCACGAGATTTTGACTGCGTTTCTGTGACCGGTTGGTTAGACGATTCGGTGATGTTCACCGTGCAAGATTACCCGGTGTGGGTCCAAGGAGCAGACTTTGGTTGGGCCACTGGTACGCTCGCTTTTCCCTTGTTGTTGCTGTCGTCTCCTCGCTCACTTGCTTTGCTTCGCCAAACAACTTTTGTTGTCCAGCCGCTCAGTTCACCAATGAGGTGACGTCCATAAGCATCTACAATGACAACGCAGGCTCACCTGGCAGTATCGTGACGAACGGCACATTCACCATCCCTGCCATCACCTACCCCCAAATGTGTGGCTCGGATGGCGGACTCTACTCGTACGAGGTTGCTGCAGAAGGAGGCGCTTATCTTGCAAACAACACAAACTACTGGCTCGTCTTGGTGAGAACGTCCTCTTGGATGTGGAAGGGGTCCGCATTTGGTATAGTTCAGGCTGGCCAGTCTGTGACTTTTTCAGGCCCTCGCATGGTCCGCTTCCGCGGCTGCTCCCTGGCTCCTCCTTCCCCTTCCCCGACCATTTCCACCACGCCGTCAACTTCGCCTACGATATCCGTCACCCCAAGCTTCACTGCCTCACCCTCGCCTTCCACTACGCGTTCTCCTTCCTTGACCCCAACCATCTCTGTTTCACCCTCTTCCTCCGCTACACCATCGCCGTCATTGTCACTCACACCATCGCCTACCGCCTCTTCTTCGCCATCAAGCTCTGCTTCGCCCACGACAACGGCTACACCTTCGACCTCTGCCTCAACTTCACCGTCTGCTTCCATGTCGCTTACGCCGACGCCCACATCTACTGCTTCTCCATCCACGACGCCCACAACAACGCCCTCTCTATCCTTCACACCATCACCGACGGCTTCTTCGTCTGTCTCCACCAGCCGCACACCATCAGTCTCGCCCACGAGCTCGCCTCTTCCTGAGACCTCGCCGCTTGCCGTCGTGCTTTCGGCCGACCTCCAACAGCCCAACTTCAACCTGTCTGCACAATCAAGCCAGCAGAGCATCGGGTTCCAAGACTTGCAGCTGGGCTCCTCGGCGCCCACAGCCATCCAAGGTAGGATTAACGCCTCTTTGCATCATCAAAGATGATGATATGGTTTTGACTTTGCGACACCGTTCAGCGTATGAGGTGGTCACGGAGAACCGGACGACCACCACTGAAGGAACGACGGTCACAGTGCCCACCTACGTCTACCGCGCCACGCTGGCTGACAACGCCACGCTCGAGCAGACCTTTGCCTTCCACGAGACCTCTGCTGACGCAGAGTTTGCTGGGGCATCGTTCACCATCGGGCCCAGCACACTCAAGTGGTCCATCAACTACACCACCACCACCACCACCACCTCCACTGTCAGTGGAGGAGGCAGCCCGTTGACCATGCGTTACCGCATTCCGCTGTCGGGCTCGAGCGATTGCCGCCAAGTGACTCGGCTCAACAACGTGCCACGCACCAACATGACGACCTACCTCGTGCGCCAGATTCAGCAACGCGTGGCGCGAGTCGAGGTCTTCAACGTGGCCATCGTCGACGAAGCTTCGCGACCGCTGGCCAACCATTCGCTGACATGCAACAGCACGTCGGGCGATTACGTGCTGGAGCTCACATTCCCGTCCTTCACAAGGTCGCTCTTTTACGACCCATCGATCTCGCTTGGCGTCCTGCTCGGCGCCAAGGAGGGCGACACCAAGGCTGGCAGCAGCGACAGCTCGGCAGTGATCGTCGCGACTGCCGTGGTGGTGCCCGTGGCGGTGGTGATCGTGCTTCTCATCACCATCATTGGCGCGTGGCAAATGAGGGTCAAGCACGAGCGCCGCCTCACCGGCCTGCGATCGGCCACCTTGGCAGCCAACCTGCGCAAGTCGACGCTGCTCACCGATTCCACCACTTCGGCACCTCCTGCGCCTTCTTCACCTCCTCCCGCCCCAACGACACCTGCGACCGTGTAGAAATCGACACAAACGACTCCGGACGGGAGAGGGAACATCAGGGCTAAAGCTCTTCGGATGTATTTTTGAGAACGAGTGACAAACACGACATTGGTGACGCCGCCAATCCGCACGCAGACTACACGCTTGCCTGAGTGATTCACGCAACAGCGCACGAGAAAGGTCATCAGCGATCCGAAGAGTCAAGCACCGTAGAGGTGGGGAGAGAGGTGAGAGGAGAGGCGTTCAGGGTTGACGAATTCACATCAATGATAATCAGTCCGAAGTGATACTATTTTGTTAACATCATCACGCCTTCTCTCTTCCTTTTCTTCTCCTTGAGGGCAACTGTACCTGTTGCAAGGTGCTCAAGACTTGGCTGGACAAGACCAAGCTTGTCTCCATCAGGATGTACGTAGACCTGTATATGTGGTGGATCTCGTCAGAAGGTGTAGTTGTTGAGGACAAACCAACACGAACAGACGAAAAGAAGAATAGGAGTAGAATGGATTCAGACAAGATGAGTTATGATCTTGGGTGCAGGTGCCCCTCATTTGCAACGGCTGAAAAACTCAGCCATCGCGAGGGGCGCTCGACCTCAGATTACGCGCATGAATAGTGTTTTGGTGTCATCACGTGACCTCCCCTCCCGAATAGAAAACACCACGAGGCTAGAGAGAGAAAACAACGTACGTTGCCCAATGGATGGGTCGATCGTCTTTGACACTCTCCGTTAGCCTCGTTCTGAGTCTAGGGCGGCGCGGAACGCGGAATCGACTGTATGGAAGGCAAGGAGGTTAATTGATGAACGTCAACAAAGCAATTGGATTTTCAAAAGCAGATTTGGCTTCATTTCGGCAAAATGTTTCGTCTACATCCACCGCCAAAGGCGGCTAATAGCAGTAAATTGTAATCCTGAGTGCCGCAAGCGAGCAGTGTGCGAATGGGGTAGGATGGACGTACGTTGTTGGAGGCACTCAAGATCTGTTGCACGGAGTTTTCAGCGCTTGTTGGCTGCCTGTAGGAGAGTGGAGATGAGAAGAAGTTAAAAAGGGTGAACTGTGCGAAGCTATTCTCAGCCGTGCCGCCAAGAAGGCGGCACGAACAATTTGGGGATGGCTTCAGTGACCGAAGTCAAATCTGCCACACCAGGATGCACACAGCCCAGAGGAAAGTCGCTGCGTGCTCTTGTGGGTGGCTCCGCCGCACAACGATTGAGTGGAAGCGTACCCAAATCCGCAACTCCGCTCCGGCGATTCATCAAGGCAAGGGTTCGGACCGCTGCCATCCCGCTCAATCTGCTTACAAAAACACTGATGAGTAATGTTGCTGATTTGACCCTAGATTTGCAATAATTTATAATGGAGCTTCATTTCGGCAAAATGTTACGTCTACATCTACCGCCGTAGGCGGCTAATAGCGGTTAAATGTAATCCTGAGCGATTTCTACACTTTGAAAATTGGGAGTGCTTTGTACCTAAAGGAATCAAGTGGAACATTGTTAACACATCACCTCAGGCCTTGCGGTGAAGCCATCAGGCATAGGTGTAGGGTATACTTGACGTTTAGGCGATAGACAAGAGGCGTAAAGTGAGAATATAAATGAGCGTTTTGATCTCAGCCCCGTTCTTCTGCTCCTATTAGTCGCTCCAAGTCGCTCTGTCGACATATTTTCTTTTGACCAATCCAGCACGGTTCGCGCACGGGGCGACTTTGGCCTCAACTTCGAGCTGCTTTTGTACAGCTTTTGTGTGTCCTCTTCGGCCTCGCCCCCTCAGGCCCGTTCCTCGTTGTCCTCCTTCTCTTGGTCGGGCTCCTCGACATCATTCCTCCTGTAATGTCGCCGCGGGTTCCGCCTCTTCGTTGTCTGCCCGCAACACGTTGACGCCATCGCCGCCAGCGAGAGGGAGGACCACCGTGACGGGCGTGGTGTCGGTGATGGTCTTCCATCGCGGCATCAACTGCTCCAGTTTCTTCTCTGGCAGCGACCCATAGAACGCCCGCGCGCTACTCGTCCGTTCCTTCTTCCTCGCGAACAAGTAGTCCGCTACCGACCTGAGCGTTGATCCGGGCGAAGTCAACAACAGTGAGCTGCGGCTGATCAAGCGGATGAAGAAGAAGAGGTGGTGAGCGGTACTTGTCCTGGTGGCAGGCTTTGGCAAAGTCGCGATCGTTCTCGAGGTGCTTGCTCTGCTCCCAGAGGCTCTCGGCCCGGTCGCATAGCTCGTCGAACCGCTCCCTGACCTGGCTGTACAGCGGAGCCCACTGCGGGAAGTAGGCCAGGAACTCGCCGCCCTCGTTGTGCCGCACGATGTCCAGCATTCGCCGCTTGTTCAACGCGCTCTGCGCCATATGGCCCGGTTCATCCCGCATGAGCCCTCCAGGCACCCAAAGACCCAAACCCAAGCCCAGGCCTCTCAGGCATTCGAGGAATGTGCAAGAGGAGGAGGCACCTTGTCCTTGCGGCTCAGGTGAGCCAAGGCGACATACATCGGGCTCTTGATCTTGACCCGGTTGAATCGGTGGTCGCACACCACGAAGCCCTCGCGAAAGTGCGGGTTGAGCGCCTTGGACGCCTCGATCACCTCCTGCAGGCTCGCGTACTCGAACCTGCGTGTGTTTGTTTGTTTGTCTGTTACCAACTCACTCACCCGAGAAGAGCCGAAACGAAAGGGCGCAGTCGCACGTTTGGGGCATGCGCCAGCCGTAGCGCTGGACAAAGACGAGCGGGTCCTCCTCCTGTAGCGTCTTCATGTTCCGGACGCCCGTGAGCAGGAGCAGCTCCTCCTGCGGCGCGACGATGATCCGGTTCTCGGCCGAGAAGAGCTCAAACATGAAGCAGTAGTGCTGGTCGGCCTCTGACGGGAGCGTGTAGTTCATGGCGGCCCACGTCTGCCAGAACAGGTCGCGGAAGAGCTTGCGGTTGGGGTCCGACCTGTCCGTCCGATACACGGCCCTGGTGATGATGGTGGCGGTGGTGGTGGCGGTGATGGTCATTGCTGAGGTTGATGACGAGATTGCGTTGTGCAATGAAAGGGGCCATCATCACACACGAACCCGCCACCGTCAGGCCGGCCAGAAGACGAGACGTGCCACTTGCCCTTGTAGTGGTAGAGCGTCGACAGACTGCCGTCCACTGTACGCGCGTGTGTGAGAAGCAGAAGTGGGCATGTCGAGCACGGGGAGCGCGGCAGCGAGTGTGCATACCCTTGTCCATCACGCGCACGGGCTGGCTCCAGTCGATGTCGGCGCCTTTCGACTCGCCGTAGTTGAAGAACTTGAGGAACGGCATCGCCACCGGCCGCTGCAACATTTAAAGCATTAATATTTATATTTTTTGTTTTAAAAAAAGAATAGAATTCAGGGAAGTACACAAAAAATAAAAATAAATTGAATAAAATAGAAAGCTGCGCGTACCCAGTCGTCATCCTCGTCCACGATGAGGCCGCGGCACTCCTGCACCTCGGCAGCGTCAAAGGGCGACTCCACCTGGTCGTATTTGAGCAGGACGAGGTTGGAGTGCGCCCCGTGTCGGCTGCTGACGAGACCGAACTTCTTTGTGAGCGCCTCCAGTCCGTCCCGTCGCAGGAAACGGACCGCGTGTAGTGGCAAATTGGTGTCCTCCATCGTCTCCGTTGTGGCTTCCGTGCAGGTGTGAGTTGCTGGAAAAGAAAGGCAAAAAAAAAACAAACGAAAAATGAAGAATTTTAGTTTAACATTTTTAATTCTGCTAATATTCCTACAACAGCTCTGTTCAAGCTCATGTGCATCACGCACTGCGGAGGTGCTCGAGCGATGCGTTGTAAAAGCCCAACCAGTCATCAGGCGGGACATCCACGCGAAGCACGCGCACATCATAGGACCGGAGCAGATCGCACTTGTGCCGCTCCTCCTCTGACGTAGCGAAAGCAGGCGTGTAGTAGGTGATGGTGTTACCAATCTTCACCCTGCGCCAGTTGTGGCATTAGCAAAGCGCTCTTCCACCTAACAAAGGTTGCGATCACAAGCTAAGCACACCTGTTGCGGCCAAGCTTGTCGCGGGCTCGGAAGACGAGGAGCCACCAAAGGTGCAGCTCCACCATGTCCATCCCGTGGCCCAGGATGTAGAGGTCAGATGTGAAGAAGAGATCCACCCAAGAGAGCACTGGGAGGGGCTCCTTGTCTGCAATTGCGTCTTGACCTTCTTGCTTTCGTTTCTTATGCAAGCGCACAAGGAGAGGCCTCAAGTTGCCCTCGTACTCGGGCGGCAGGGACAGGTAGGACAAGCCGTCGATGACGTAGCCGCGCACTTTCTGCACAAGCACAAGAGCGATCCATTAGCACATCATCATGATGATGGTGGTGCCGATGATGCTGTCGCACATTCAGGTATGACGCGTAATGCTCAAAGCCAAGCAGCATCGAGTGGGGCCTGCAGGCCTCGCCGTGCAGGTGCCACACGTTCATCACTTCCTCGCTTCCTGCTAGCGGGACACTGTTGCGCCGAAACAGGGAGTGTGTCAGCTCCTTGACGAACGGAACGTGCATGTTGGGGTCATGATGTCCTGTGGCGACCACACGGGGTGGTGACTGGTCAAACATCGCTCGTGTTCCTCAGAAGAAACTCAAAAAGATCGAGAGCGGGACCGACCAGCGCGGGCCTCTTCAAGGTTGTAGTCGTAGTTGGTGGTGAGGACGTGCTGGCAGCCGGGCACGGTGGTCATCAGCTTCCGGTGGAAGTCGTTGGGCCGGAGCTGGCGCCGGACCATGTCGGCGATGACCTGCTTCACTTGTGCCTCCTTCATGGCTTCCGACTTACTCCGGCTCCGCTGCATGGCTTCGAGGAACAGCTCCTCATAGATCATCGAGAAGGGTTTCTTGGCGTCAAAGACTACGTCCCGCCGTTCCTCGACCCACGTCGTCACCACTCGTCCGTCTTTATCGACGATATCGATGGCCTGGGCGTTGCCGCTCGGCTTCGGGGTCCGTGTTCTCGAGGAAGGTGATGATGAGGATGAAGAAGAAAGGGCTGTGGGCAAGTCGCGCAATAAGCATGCCCACGAAAGGTCTCCCGAGAGCAGGTTGGGCCCGTTGCCCACCAGTACCGCCTTGGTCCCCACTGACCGGAGACCGCCCAGTGGATACTGTCCTGACAGCACTGCCTGGGCGTGGGTTGTAGAAGTGGCTCCACCCACCACGCCCTTCGTCCACATCCTCTTCATGGTGGAATTCTGCATAAAAGGGCCGAAAAGAAATCACATAATGAGTCATTTCATCTGTTTTTCCTGATTTCAATTGGTAAAGAAAATGGCCAAAAAGTGGTTTTTTTAGAAGATGGAGACAAACAAGAAGCACCTGGTCCTTCACTTTGACGTGAACAAAACGCTCGTCATGACGGATCCGGCCAGTGGCAAGGGCAGTGTTGAGGAGATGATTAACGACCTGCTCACTGAGATCGCCTACGGAACGGTGGACGACGGTGTGCCCTCCTTGCTCCCTCTCTTGTCGACTTTCTACTTCTGTTGTGACGGCCTGGCTCACGGGCGCACACGGCAGCCGGAGAATGGCGCGCGGCCACGGACGAGCTCGGCACCACCAACGCGCCGCCAGAGGGCCACGGGAGCGACCTCGTCAACTACTACGACTTCCTCGTGGTATTTGGCATCGCTCTCGCTCCTTCTCTTCTCGTCAAGAAGGACGTCATCGTTGTTGTTGTCATTGCTGTTGTTGACAACAACGCCACTGTGTAGAAGAAACACGCGACGGACAAGCCCCTGCGGGACCGCCTGCGCGCCCGGTTCACGGCTCCCGGCGCACCAGGCACGCGCCCGGCACACTGGCGCCGACGCTTTGCGCGCACACATGTGTTCTGAAAGTGGCCCCGTCGGGGTCGGCACAGGTGAGCGGTTCCGGCCGCAGCACGAGACATTCCTCGAGGCCATGCGCACCGCCGAGTGGCAGGAAGAGGCCGCCGCCGCGGCCGCCGCCGACGGCGACGACAGCGAGTCCTCTTTGTCTGACGGCGCCACGAAGACAACGGAGACTACGACGATGCAATACCACTACATCCTGCCTTCGTTCTTGCGCCTCCTGCAGCACTTGAAGCGAACCGGGCAGAGCTTCACGCTCGTGTTCCGCACCTTTGGCCTGGACTTGCCCCACGTACGCGCGGCCCCGCTAGGGCGCATGCGCACGGCGTGGTATGTGAACCTCATTGCTTCGCCGCCGCCTGTGTGTGATGTCATGACAGCTGGTGAAGCACTTTGACGAGTTCTGCGAGGGCAAGCACCCGATGTTCCTGGGCTACGTTATGGACGGCAGCGATGGCCAGCCCGACTACCGCGTGCGCCTCCACCCGCCCCATGCGCGCTGGCCCCAGCTTGAGCTGACCGCCGTCTTGGCGGCCGCCCAACGAGAGCAGATCGGGGACCGGCCCGCGCAGCACGGGGCCTTCTTCCGGCACGGCCGGGAGAAACACGAGACGCACCTGGCCATCGGCTTGTGGGACCAGGTGCCCAACCCGGCCAAGCTCGAGGACTGGCAGCGCGGCAACGTGAAGACCTTGGACGTGTTTGAGGGTAAGTCCTTGCAAGAGCCCCCGGCCTTGGGTGTGGCGCCGCACAGCTGACGTGGCGTCCCGCCATAGGCGACCCGCGCGTGCAGCGCGTGCTGTCGGGCTTTGACGCGATTCATGCCCACATCCAACGCGCAGGCCGTTGCACGCTGGCGCTTCGCGACTACTTTCCCTGGTGGCGAGCCAACGCCGACGCCGCCTTTGCGGGCAAGCTGTTCACGCTCGACCTCGGCGACGCCAGCACGCACGCCGTCTTCTTTGACGACAACATCCACTTTAACGGGAGCCAGCCCGAGTGGATGAACATCGTCGACCTCCGCGACCAAGGTGCGCGTCGTCGTTGTGGTCGTTGTCATGGTCCGGGCCTGCCGTTGTTGTTCTTATTGATCGCCAACACGCAACGCACAACACAGAGTCGGGCGCGTCGCTGCCCCACCGGGACCACATGGGATGGCACCTGGTCAAGGTCGAGCCCGCCGAGGCCATCCGGGACACCAACTACTACGTGCGCGCCCTGTCGGCCGCTCTGTCGGCCAGGGCAGGGACTGCTTAGGCCTCAGAATTCTTACAAGAGATTCG